>JAVJIF010006441.1:0-279083 GCA_038442645.1 Agave tequilana
AAATCCGATGATTCAAGATGCTCCAGAAAGAAGACTTGAAGACCTACAACTCTTATGTTGATCAAACTTTCCAATTCAATCCATAGATAAGCTAATTTCGGCGATCAACATGATAAGAAGTTGCAGGACAGATTTGAATTTCTGGAGATAAGATCTTTTTGGGAGAGTTGTACTAGGACTTCTACTTCTTCAACACCTATAAATATCCCTTGCAGATGCAACACAGAGAGTACACAGTCCAGAGAAGAGCCAAGGGCCAAAGTTAGGGTTTTTAGGTTTTCTTTCCACCTTTGTGTATTTTTTATTTTCTTTTTGTAAAAGCTGAGAGGAGATGATGTATTCATGGAGAAGGGATCGCTTGTACTGATGGTGACAGTCGGTGTAAGTGTTATTTTTCCACCATTGTTTAATAATCGAATCAAGGCTTTGTTTATTTTATTCTTGTATTATTCTAGTTTCTTTTATTCTTATTTTAATCTTGTATCTACTTTCTTCTATTTGTTCTCTAATGTCTTGCCCACCATGAGATCCAACTTCTTCGAGAATACCTAGCCGAAGAAGGAACCTTGACGGCCCAATGGCGATGAACAGGTCTTCATAGCTTGTTTTTCATTTCGTAGAGTAGATTAAGAAGGCGGACGATCCCATAAGCCGTGCTTGTACACCTTCCAAGAAAAGGAAATCATCGCAACGGTTCAAACGGCAAGCAGACTAAAGAGATAAGTTTTCTTTCTTTTTCTTTTCTTTTCTTTTTTGTAGATTAAATACAACTCATCTCCATATTCTTTTCTACCACCATTGTAAATACCACTTCCTTTCTAACTTAACAATAAAATAAAAACTTTAGAGAAACTTGCTTAACGCTTCCATCGCAGCCCTCCCTGAGGATCACGACCCACATAGCCCTGCTACCGCGGATTAGAACTGAGACTTGCACATCTATTCTTAAAACTAACATATAATATTTTGTGTGCAGGAAAACTCAGTCAACAATAGTCTTTGAGATACACCCATATTCATATGGATTCATATTTTGTGTTCTCACATTGTTTAACTACTATATATATACTAGCTCTAAAACACGTGCATTTAGCCTAATGATCATGTTTGTTTTATGCTTCTTGTGGTGATTACTTGTTTAGATGAAGTTTTCAGTAAAATTTGTGTTATACTTGTACAAGTAGTGAGTTACACTTGATTATTATGTGTTTGTACTTCGTTGCTCATTCGTACTCATTACATGTACATATATAACCTAGTTTTGATGATTTTTTCATTTATACATGTTTTTCCTATTTTTGTACATGTTTAGCTTCATGTATATGTTATTTTTGTTAAAACTAATAGATATACATGTATATCTTTGAGTCACTTTCCTTCATGCAAAATTCAATTATGAACTCATTTATGTTTGGGATATGTATGTATATTTTAGTTTCGACAAAACATACATATACCTCAATGCTTGTTTAATTTTGATAATTTCATGTTTTTGATAAAAGAATTTTATTTTGTTTTGAGTTTTATTAATTATTTCATGAATATGCTACTCACATGATTCTTGTGCACTCACATTTCTTTTGTTTACTCATGATCTTGTTTTCATGAGTTAATTTTTGTACCTTATAGATCATGAGTGATAATTTGTGTATGTAGCATGCTTCGGGATAATGTTTTAATTTCATGTTTTGAAGGATCTTTAACTAGTTTTTCAAAAAAGAAAACTATTTTAAGTTAGTTATTTATTCTTCACTTGGTAGAGTTTTCAAACATATAAATTATTTTCAAACTCTAATTTTTGAAAAACCCTACCAACCAAAGGGAGGATGGTTGGGCGACCATGTCCTGTATGCCTTAATGACTATTTTATCATGTACATGAAAGGGTGATAATTATGAGTTATACACATGATCTTCATGAAATTTTATTTTTGTATACTCATATGTGTTTTCTTATAAAATATGCTTCAAATCTCAATTGGTATTTCCACTTCCTTAAATACATATATATGATTTTTATTGTGCTCATTTTACATTGACATACATGTTTTTGTTCGCCCAAAGGCCCATCACTCTAGTTTTGATGATGATTAACTCATGTAGTTATTGTACTAATGATCTTGTGTTTATATAGTTTCAGATTTGTATCAGGATCTTAGTAGGTTATTGGCTTCACAAAGGAATTTTGGAGCTAACACATGTAGATTCAAGAGCTCGCGGTGTCAAGATCGCATCTACCACTTGGATGCAGTCAAACTCTTGTATCGTGTTTGAATCGAGTCGACTTGGAGAAGGAGTTCTACAAGAAGACTTCGGTTGTTTTAGTTTGAGTTTGTCTTTAGATCTTGTGTAAAGATGGATAGTGTTGATATGCTCAAGTTCACACACACACACACACACACAAGTTCAATAAGTTGGCTTTAGGTTTAATCGGTTTGGATTTCAAGTTCACATATGTATGGTTTTCATGAATAGATAGAATCAAAATAAGTTTACATGGTTTGATGTATATTAGATTTCATCTATATACATATATGCTTCATATATTTAAAAAACTTATTTTGATGATCCTATTCATGTGTTTAGAGTTTTGTAATTAACAAAACCTATTTTTGATTTTATGGTAAAAACATAAATATATCATGTACATGTGTATTGGGTTCTATCCATACACAATATGCTTCAAATATATTTCAATATCGTGTTTTTTGTATTATATAAGTTGGGAAAAACGGATTTCCATTTCAAAGTTTGGTTTTCAGAAAAATACGATTTTTTTAAGGCCAAATATTTTATATCACAAAATAATTCAAATAGTTTGTAATATGTGTTGATTTTTGGTCACAAATATTTGTTATTCAAAGATCTAACAAGAAACTTATTTTTGTGAAATTACTAGCATTTATGGATTTTATTGGAATTAAAATAATCAAGTTTTCAGTTCTGAAATATCAGCCAGATCTGTTGGTGGTCGACCATACGGTCGACCAGACTAGTGGTCGGTCGACCAGACCGATCGACCGATGTGCACGAAACGTGCACAAGGACCAGCCAAGTAGTTCGGTCGACTGACTGAAAAGTACCCACTCTGGTACTGCCGGCCGACCGGGCGGTTGATTGACAGACTGTGCCCGGTCGACCGGGTGGTTGACCAGAGGCACAATAGTCAGAAATATGACCGTTGGGCTGGTCGACTGGCAGGGTATTCTGGCCATTTTCTGTGCCAACGGCTATTTTTCTTGAGAGGCTCTAAAATAAGCCATCTGTTGGGCTGTTTTTTACAAGAATTTTTAGAGCTTCTCTTCCCATCTTACAAGAGTTTTCCAGCAAGTTTTAGAAGAGTTTTTGAGCTAAAAAGATTTATCTTTTATTTGTTTTCAAGGGTTGAAAAAATCAAAGAAAAGAGGGTCTTTGGGAAATCTTTGGGAAATTATTTTTGATCCTTCTTTTGATATCTATCTTGCATTTTCTCCCAGTTTTTTTCTTTGTGATTTATTTTTCAAACACCTTATTTTCTCACACTTGAGCAATCATCTCTATCCTATCTATAGGATTTTGTTTGTGGGAAATATTGTTTGTGGTCTATTGTGATCACCAAGAGTTATTTGTGGTCTATTGTGATCACCAAGTTGTAATCTTTCCTTTGCTTTGGCTTTGTGTCTATCCCTATAGTACAAAGGTGGTTTTGCTTTGGGTTTGTGTTCATTCCTATTGTGTAGAGGTGTGATTGTGATGGAGTTTGGCTTTGTGCCTTTATCCCTCTTATGTAGAGGTGATTGTTGTTTTGGCTTTGTGCCTTGCCTCTTGTGAAGAGGTGGTTGTGTTGGAGAGAGGAGTTATGTACTCCTAACTTTGTAATTGCAAATTTCTCAGTGGAGGTTCCCTTTATGGTAGGTCCTGTGTGAACGTAGTGGAAATCCTCTATGTGAAAGCGGGGACATAGAGCAGTGGCTCGAATTTCAACACATATCTTGATGTTGCGTTTTATCCATGATTAGTCTCCAATTTTGCATAATTTTCATCACATTCTCATATTTATTTCATATAAAATTCTGCTAATAAAACTTGCTTGCTTGATCCTAGGCCCATGGTGTGCAAATGAAGAAGAAGACCTAAATCACTATTTAATTGGTGATTAAAAGCCTACCAAATAGCCATTGACTTTATATTGAAGATTTTGTCAGCTCAGGGTATCAATCACGAATCCAAGACATCCAAGAGTCAGACAACAGACTGGACGACGCACTGCCCAAAACTGGGCACGCGCCGCCCTGCCTGGGCCGCGGAAATGCGGCCCTGGCCGCGTTTCCGCGGCCCTTTGGGCGCGCGTGCCTGCGCTTTGGTCCACGTGCTTCCCACGTGGCCCCCTTTCCCCTGGTGCCTATAAATACCCCCCTGGGGTCTTCAGTTTGAGCAGATCCAGAGGTTTAGCAAGTTTTTGTAATCTTATTTTAGGTTTGTAGTTGTTGTTGTTGTTCTTCTTCTAGTTGTTGTTTTAGCCATTAGAGTGAAAGAGAGAGAGTGTGTAAGTGTTGTATTGGAAGGGTGACAAGCTAATACAAGTACTACTTCTCTTCCTTCTTTCTATTTACTTGTCTTTGCCATTTGCTTTTCTTCCTTGTTGTAGTGTAACTTCCTTTCTTTAACTTTTCTTTTCTTTTATTTTCGTGTAGTGTAACTCCCTCTCTCCACTTCTTTTCCTTTGTTGTTTCTTTACTTTTATGGCTAACTAACTTTTCATTAGCATGGCTAACTAACTACTAACCCACTAATTTCTAACACTTGATTGATAACCCAAATGAGTCAATAGTGTCAAACAAGCCTTGTGCAAACAAGAGCTATGACATCTTAAGACGAGGGTTCTAACTCTAATTTACCTACAAGTATTTACTTTCTTATACTTCATGCTTAATGAGTTTTGATGATCTATGAGTTGTGTACTTTACTTGTTATTGTAAGTTAGAGACTTCTCTTTTAAACTTTGCCGATACCAATAGTGCACTCGAGTCTTTCCTTATTCTCGCCTTCTATCAGATCTTGATAAGGGAATGTCCGAGTTTTTACCGTGTAAAGCTAAGTTTTAGGATGAACTTTCACTCGATTTCACGTGAATAGTTCCAATGCAAAAGGTTGTGCTCGCCTATGATCCATCGTGAGGCTATCTTTCAAAAGTTAGAAATTAGTGGGAGCACTTAGTAGAAAGTTAGCCATGCATTTTTACAACTAAGAAAAAAAATCCCTTTTACAAACCACCAAAACATTTTCCAACTATTCTTAAAACTACTTGTTTTCACTTTTAAATTCTTTTATTAGAAACAAGAACTTTCTTTCTTCTTGAACTTTTAAGCCGCATCAAGCTTCATCGCTCTCCCTCCTTGTGGATACGACCCGTATAGCCACTCGCTACTACGGAAGAATCGCAAAAGCAGTAACATCAACCCACACTTCCTTCTCTTATTTTAGTACTTGCTTTTTGCCGATCAATCCACTATCTCTTACTCTCTCTCTCTCTCTCTCTTATCTTGCATACTTATATTATTCATATCTCATACATGTTAGATATTGTTTGTGTGTCCATACTTGTGTTGAACCAAGAGAGCTTCATATAGCACCTCAACTCTTATTTAGAGGAATCTAGAGGAGATAGTTCAGAGCCCATCATCGAGAATTCGGCTTCACTCTTACATATAGTGTGTTGCAATTAGTTTTTAATTCCGCATAATTTGTATTAGATTAGCTTATACACCTATTCACCCCCCTCTTAGTGTATTTTCAGTTTAAAGCACAAAAAGTTTATGCTAAGTTTGATTTAATTCTAAATATTGATTGGTATCTCTTCAAGCTTATGCATTGATTTCAATTGGTATTTTTTTGGTATCAAAATGCATTTCATATTTTACCTTCAATTGCTATTAAAAACTTACAATTGGTTTCATACTTCATGTTTCATCTTCAATTGGTATCAAATCTACTATTGGTATCCTAAAAATTTTGTTTATCTACAAATGGTACTAACATTTATTTTCTCAACTACAATTTGATTCCATTGGTATCATAATTCATTTGTTGACTTCAAGAAATTTCAAAATTGTTTTAAAGTGGTTTCAAAATTTTTTAAAATTTGTTTGATATATATTGCCTATATGCAAGGGAAACTTAACATCTCTTCTATATATAGCTTCATGTTGAGTTGTTTTTATATAATAAAGAGCTTGACCTCTCTTCTTTATGTGATACACGTGTGTAGGGGGAGCTTAACATCTCCGTCTGTACATTATATGTTATGCTTATATGGGTTAGGATTTAGTCATCCCTTCTCCATGTAATGCATGTATGCAAGGGAACTAACTTAACGTCTCTCCTTTTCATGAATGTATATCACATATACTTTTATATCGTTTGTTTGTCTTCATCCTTTTGTTGATGAATTGACAAAAAAAGGTAGAAGAATCTAGGGAGTTTATATATGCATGCTTTTATATTGATTGTTTATCATATATGTTCGTTTATATGAGCCTTCATTGAATATCTTTATGTTTATTTGCTATGCATGAGTTAAGGGAGAGCTTCTATGAAGCTTAACTTTAATCCATGCATATATAACACTATAAGTTTTGTCATCATAAAAAAGGGGGAGATTGTTGGCCCAAAGGCCGCTTACTCTAGTTTTGATGATGATTAACTCATGTAGTTATAGTACTAATGATCTTGTGCTTATTCAGTTTCAAATTTTCTATCAAGATCTTAGTTGGTGTTTAGTTTCAATGAAAGATTCGAAGTCAAGTTTTGAGGCTAGCAAGTGCTGATTCAAGAGCTTGCACATCAAGATCACATTAAGTACTCTAGAGGAGTCTAACTCTTTGTATCAAGATTTAGACCAAGTCAAGATGGAGAAAAAGATTTTTAAGACTTGAGTCTATGTTTGTAAGTGTTAAGATTTTGTGTTTTAGATAAAATATAAAGGATAGATTAGCTGTGGATTGCTCAAGCTCATACACAAACACACACAAAATTTATATGTGTTTTCATAAGAATAGTTTTGATTTTAGAAAAAACGGTTTTGATTTTGACTTCAAAGAAGATATCTTTATGTTTCATGAATAGAGTTCATCAAAACAAGTTTACATATTTTATATGTGTTTTGAATTTCATCCATACACATTGATGGTTCAAATGTTTAGAAAAACTTATTTGATGTTTCTATATCATGTGTTTAAGTTTTGTACTTATCAAAATATATTTTAGAGCTTATTGTCAAAAATATAGACATTTCATCATATGTGTGTATTGGATTATATCCATACCCACTATACTTTATATGAGTTCTAATATCATGTTGTTATATTTGAACAAGTTTGAAAAAAATTAATTTTTCATTTCAAAGTTGATTTTTGAAAAATATTTGTTTTCTTTAAAGCTGAATTTTTATATCACAAAAATAGTTCAACTTATTTGTAATATATGTTGATTTTTTATCACACATATTTGAATTTTAAAGTATTTCAATGAACTTATTTTGTGATTGTTATGTAATTTTATGGGATTTTATAGGATTTTAAAAGACCAAGTTTTAATCCCTAATTAACTCTAACCTGGGCTTTTGGCGGTTGACCGAATGATCGACCGGACCAGACGTAGGTTAATCAAATGGTCGCCGATGCGCACAGAGACGTGCACAAGCCCTAGCTTGAGGGCCGGTCGACCGATCCAGAGAGTTTATTCTCTGGATCTAGCCTCGGTCGACCGAGCAGTCAACCGACCAAAGAGCTTTGCTCTCTGGTTCTTGCCTCGGTCGACCGACAGGTCAAGACCTGGTGAGTCGACCGGTAACTCCAACGGTCATAAATATGATCGTTGGTCAGTCAACCGGCCGGTCGACCGACAGGCCAATCTGGCCCCAACGACTAATTTTTGACAGCCTTTATAAATTGGGGTTTTGGGCCAGTTTTGAGTAAGATTTTTGAGAGAGTTTTCTGGAGCTATTTTCTTACCTTTCATAGAAGTTTTTCAACAAGTTTTAGAGGTTTCATTTCCAAATCAAAGGAGTTTTTCAAGAGTGAATCTCTTGATTTATCAACAGCTTTCTTGAGTTTTTCACCTCCAAATCTATCCAAGTTTTTCTCACACAAGCTTGAGCTTTTCATTGCCATATCTATCTTATAGGAGCTTTGTTAGTGAGAGTTATTTTTGTGATCAAGAGAAGTGATCAAAAGTAACCCCCTTGTATTGGAGAGTGTTGTAGAGGTGCGGCCTCGACGAACTTGTGAGTTCGTACTGTGTTGCTCTTGCGGGAACAAATGAGAGACTTGTGAGTCCAAGAGCTCTAGTGTGAACTCGTAGGTGTTGCGGCACTGGGTGATCTTGCGGGATTGTTATAGTGGAGATCCTTCATAGTGTTAAAGGCGGGGACGTAGAGCAAGTGTGCTCGAACCTCAAAACAATTCTCCTGTGTTATGATTGTTCATCTCTCTCTCTTCTCACTTGTATTTATATATCTTCCATACTTATATTATTTATCTCTCTATATGCTTGATATACTTATGCTCTATTGATATATATATGTTTGGGTTGATTGTATCCTCACACTTGTATTCAACCAAGAGAGTCTTAGTGGCACCTCAACTCTTATTTAGAGGAATCTTAAGGAGATAGTCTAGAGCCTTTCACCGAAATTCAATTTCACTCTTAGTTACACATAGCGTGTTAGCAATCAAGTTTTTAATTTCGTATAAGTTTTGCATTTGATTAGCTTGTCACCTATTCCCCTCTAGGTGACTTACAACACACTGTCGGAGCCATCAGAAGGACTTTCATCTTTCAGGAGAGTCTTCATGTAGGCTTAACTGTCAGGGTGAGAACCTAATATAGGTTGTCAGAGTTAGCCATCAGGGTGAGAACCGAATATAGGCTGTCGGAGTTAGCCTTCAGGGTGAGAACCCGATATAGGCTGTCGGAGTTAGCCGTTAGGGTGACAACCCGATATAGGCTATAAAAGTGACCGTCAAGAGCGCTTCTGTCTTTTAAGAGAGCCTCCATGTAGGTCTAGCTGTTAGGGTGAAAATCCGATATAGACTGTATGAGTGACCATTATGAGCACGTCTATCTTTCAGGAGAGCCTCCGTGTAGGCTTAATCGTCAGGGTGAGAACCCGATAGAAGCTGTAGGAGTGATCATCAGGAGCGCCTTCATTCTTCAGGAAAGCCTTCGTGTAGGCTTAATCGTCAGAGTAAGAACTCGATATAGGCTGTAGGAGTGATAATCATGAGTGTTTTCGTCATTCAGGAGAGACTACATGTAGGTATAGCCATCAGGGTGAAGACCGGATATAGGCTGTATGATTAACTGTTAGGAGTGCTTTCGTTAGGAGTGCTTTCGTCTTTCAGAAGAACATCCATGTAGGTCTTAGCCGTCATGGTGAGAACTCGATATAGGTTGTCAGAGTCATTAGGAGGATTTTCATCTTTCAAGAGTCTCTGCATAGGCTTAGCCATCAGGGTGAGAATCTAATATAGGTTGTGGGAGCCATTAGGAGGACTTTCATCTTTCAAAAGAGTCTTCGTGTAGGCTTAGCTGTCAGGGCGAGAACTCGATATAGGCTTTTTGATGCATTTTTGAGATCATTGGGAAATAGATGATGCACAATTGTGAACTTTTGCATTGAATATAATAGGATCATACATAATATCATTTCAAATGAAAAGAGTTTCATTGCTTTCTGAGCATCTTTCTGTTTTGATCGACTAAGGTGTATGAATAATTGACTCTTCTGACAACCACAGTGTATGGTCCTTTCCAGTTTGGTTTGAGCTTCCCCGCCTTTTTCTCCTTAATGCTTTGAATGTCATGGTTTAGAACCAGATCACCAACTCAAAATTTGCGAGCCTTTAACATTTTGTGATGAGCGGCCTTGATCTGTTTTTAGTAGGCGGCAATATGAATCTGAGGTTGTTGTCCCCTTTCTTCTGACTGATCTTGGGCTAAGCGAAGTGAGTGACATTCTGGTCCAAATCGATTTCTTCTGTTCAGAGTGTTGGCATGTAATTGTTGGCTGGAATAATGGCCTCTGTCCCGTAAGCTAGTGAGAATGGGGTCTCACTAGTCAAGATGCATTTGGTGGTCCAATATGCCCATTGCACTCAGGAACTCTCTCCATCACTTGCCCTTTACTTTATCCAGGCTCTTGCCCAAACTATCAAGGATGGTGTGACTACTGATCTCGACCTAGCCATTGCCATGTGGATAGTAAGGGGTGGAGAATCGATGGGTAAACTTGTATTTGGCATAGAAGCTTGCCATCTGTTTGTTAGTAAAGTTCGTCCCGTTATCGGAGATGATGGTATTATTGACACTCTAAAAAAGACAAGATTCCTGACTGGCCTGAACAATACTTAAACTTGTTGACATTTACAAAAGACAAGTGACAGACAAGCTGACGACCAGTTCTGTACCCATCTCCGAGGGACAAATCAGCAACCTGAACTCTACTGATCCAGTGAAGCAGATAGTAAGCCCAGATTGTCTTTGAAGTGACCTAAGCAGGTCTAAGATGATAGGTTAGCTCAACACTTAGCATCACATGAGCCCGAGGGGATAGCCTCAGCTGAGAGGTTAAGTTTGTCCAACTTCGCCTTGAAGCCGTTCAAAGCTCTATCAGTAAGCTAACTTACAACTTCGCCTAAAGTGCTCAGTTAACTCCGCAGAGAGTTAGCTTCGCTCGAAGTCACATGCAACCGCGCAGAAGGACGTTCGGTAGCTTCGCTATAGATGTTTATCCAGCTCCGCTGAAGAGTTTTCTTCTAATTTCGCCAGATGCTCCTTCCAGCTCCGCTGTGAGCTCGACGCGACAGCTCCGCTGCGGGTATTTTATGGTCAACCTTTGACCAATCAAATCTCCAGATGAGATCAAATCTATTCAAGATCAAATCTAATCGAGATCAAATCTGAGATCAAATTTCATAGTTGTTTACCATAATCTCTTGAATCTTCTAAAACAAGTAAGAAGATCAGGGGAGATCTTTCAGTTATTTGGAAAGAATCAAAGCGGACCAGGAGATCGATGCTACCTACTATTCCTAGCTTCGCAGAAGCTGATTCTAACCTCGCGGCAAGGGTACTTTCCAGATTTAAACAGATTGACTCAATCTGTTTTCAGATTTTCAAGAGATAGTTATACCCCTGCTCTCCCTATAAATAGCCCACCAGAGGCATGCGAACAGAGACACACAAACACGCGCACCAGGCAAAGAGACGCACTGAGAGATGGCTAAACATAGATCTATTCTCTTGCTTCCAAGAATTCAGAGAACTGCTTCTCTAATCAGGGTGCTAATACCCTAATACCTTCCTTCCTCTCAAGGAATTTTCAGAAACAGGCGAGAAGGAATTCTCAAGTGGAGGCAGTTTGAGAAGTAACAAGAGGGTTCTACCAACCTTCTGTTCTCTGATTCCCCGAACCAGGCGAGAACGGAATCCCATCGATCGCATCGTCAAAGGGACAAAGTGGTCGCGCGCTGACCAGACTCTTATCGGCACACTTCTCCAGAATCTCAGAGGAGATCTACTTGTAATCTTTTTAGAATACTTATAATTTAGCTCCTCAACCCCTTTTTGTAAGTTTTCCCCTTTTGCAAAAATTAATGAAAAATAAGATGGCGACTCCGCTGGGGACTGAATTCTTCACTGTTGAGAATCAAGTGTCGCAATGTGACGAACAGACCTTCGAGTCTACTTCTGAATTCAAGGAAGCCGGTGTGGCGAGAGCCCCTCTGGCTAAATCTTCAAATCAAGTCTCTGTGGAGACAGATAAGGCTCTCTGCGAGCCTACCACGGTCTTCTGGCACAACAAGGAAGCAGGCCCGCAATGCAAGGGTCAGAATCTTCAGCCTGTCACCTTTGAAAACCTAGCCGTTTACTTCGACCAAGGAAAATTTGAAGAACTCCTCTCTGGGGGTGGTCCAATGCTCCATGCACGAAAGCATAGAAAGGTCTCCATGGCCAAGGTTCGGAGTAGAAACCGAAAGCAGAATCCTTTCAACACCTCCCAGCCTCGCGTGTGGTTAGTCAGGTTCCCTGTGAACCTAAGTCTCCTCTTTCAAAGCAGATGTGGAGGCCAAAGCAGAAGGCTCTGTATGAAGCCTCAGGCGTAGCTACGCCACAAGTTTGTCCCTCTCGTAAAGAAAAAAGCAAGATGCCTGCCTGCTCTGACGAGACTATCAGTCGCGAAGTTACAACGGCGATGATGCCTTCGCCTAATTTAGGAGCAGTAACTCTTCGCGCCAGCCTCGTTCTTATGAGCGAAACTACTGATACAGTACCTCAGGGTATGCATGATGTTCGTACCCGCGAAGTTGGAACCAAAGCGCAACAGTGTGCTAAACTCGCTCTTTGTAGCGAAGCTAAGGGATTTCCCCTAAGTGCTGATAGCGGTGCTTATGCAACTTCAGTGCCCAAGGGCATTTCCAAAACTTTTAGCTACAATTTAGAGCCAAGGCACTATCTAGGGCTAATCACCTTCATAGCAACATAGCGGATAAAGCACCACAGCGTGCTTCGCTCCCCAGTTCATCAAGCGCTAAGCTCGCCCTTCGCAGCAGAGCTAAGGGATCGTCCCTAAGTGTTAACAGCGGTGCTTATGCAGCTTCAACACCCAAGGACATTCCCAAGGTTCTTAACCGTGAAGTTAGACCGAAAGCACTATTTAGTGCTAATTACCTCTGCGGTGGTGAAAAGAACAAGACGTCATTCTATGTGCAATCTAATAGAACCTCTGTGCTAGATCGTTTAGGCCAACTGGGTCTAACTTGCGGGAATTCTTGACAAGCAAACGAGAGTCGGAATATTTCCAAACTTCTCCCTCCTGTTGTCAATAAGTGGGGTGTCAGCTGGTGACAGTCCACTCAGTTTATTGCTGGCTAGGACCAATCCCCGCCACTCCTCCAGGCCGATGATCATTTTTTGATCGATTGTCGGTGCAAGCTCCGGTGAAACATCACAAAAGGAGCGTATCACGAGATCTGCCCTCTGCATCCGTTAACATAATCGGAAGAGGACGAAAGCTGCGTAGGGGCAGGCAAGCGTCCCACGACACTCCCTACAGTTCCCCAGATCTGGATTATAGCCCAGGCTTGGGCGAAGTCTTGGTACATGAAGAAGGTGTCTTCCGGAACACCAGATCTAGGGTTGCAATACCCTACAGTTATGAACAGCCATCTTTCTCAACTGTAGTAACCTCACCAAAACCAGTGAAAGGATTAGTCTAATGGTCTGATGAAATGGACAAAGACAGTGGGTATGCCTCTTCGGCAGCAGTCAGCTCGGTACGAACGGATAGAATATCAGTGAATATGGCTGATAGGGGTAATGATGACCTTCATCGACGGTTGGAAGCCCAGGAGCAAACTTTCAAGACCCAGCAAGAAGCTTTGGACAACATTCAACAGATGCTCGCTCAACTCCTCAATAACCGGAATAACAATGATACTGGGAGTAACCATGATGAGGAAGAACATCTTAGCAATGAACAACCAAAGACTGAGAAGTCAAAGGAGGGTTCTTCTTTGACGCTGAAGTTCTTAAATGTATCCAAGCTCAAATCGCATCCCTAGTTCAAAGGGATGAACTAAATAAAGTAGGGGCAATCCGTCCATACCCGCTGGAATGGGATTCAGTACCATACTCACCAAAGTTCAAACCACCAACGTTACATACGTACGACGGTAAGAGCTCGCCAAACCAGCACATCTACTATTTCTGGTCTCAGATCGGTAATGTTATAGACAATGATGCTATCATGGCTAGGCTATTCATTGGCACCTTAAAGGGGGTAGCATTCGACTGGTTCTGAAGTCTCCCTCCGGGCTCTGTCAATTCCTAGATCGACCTAAAAACCCGATTTCTTTCTTGTTTCTATGAGGATGATACCGAGATAACCATGGATAAACTCCTCTCTACCGTACAGAAGAAGGGCGAATCTGTCCGTGATTACATTGAGTGGTTCAGAAACTTGTCTCTGATGTGCCCAGCAGGGATGCCATTCTCATGCTCTTACAGACATGCAGGCACAATTCTTAGACCAAGGAGAAATTCGCATGGGGGCTGTCAAAGCCCATACCTGAAAAGAACTGGTCGAGCAAGCTGAGATAGCCGAAAAGTCAGCTAAAAAGTTCAAACCATCTACCCCTAAAGGCAAATAGGGTATGAACAATAAGGGACGTGGCGACATGGCATAGTCTTCTCAAGCCAAAAGGAAAGAGACTATATCCGTCGAATTATCAGGGGATGCTCAGTCGAAGGCCAAGAAGAGCGGCTTCAATAATTAGAGTCTAAGTTTCCTCCGAAATATTACTCCTTCAAAGACGATCAGGTGGTTACAATATTCCATTTACTCCACAAAGGGAATAAATTGAAGCTGCCGGATGCTCAACGTCCTAATGAAATAGGACACACGAACGATCCCAAATACTGTCTCTTTCATAGGATGATTCATCATCCTACCGACAAGTGCTTTGTCTTCAAGGACAGAATTCAAGCTTTGGTCGATACCGGAGTCCTGACGTTGAAGTCAGAGCAAAAGAAAGTTACTGTAAACATAGTGACTCTCGAGTTCGGCAAAACCCCAAAGGTCACAGTTCCTAACGGACTTATCCAATCCCTGCACCAAGGCTCGAAGTCAAACATCCTGTAGCTAAAACTCAAGATAAGAAGGGTCTTGTTCCCTTGACACTGGAGACAGAGGAAATCATATGGATACACCCAGACCTTGTCCAAGACGAACAATGGGATTTAAAGAAGTCCAAGTCGAAGGGCAAATCTTGCAATGTCATCTCCATCCTGCCAGACGATGACAATCTTACATCAGCTTCTCTTAGCGATTCTGAAGGAGAAAAACATGCTTGCACAACGCGAGCTGATGTACCTCAGCCAACAGGTACTCGATCCAGAAAATCATACTTAAAACAGTATGAGAAAGCTACTGACGAGACACAAAAGCAGACGACGTCAGTACAAGTACCAGCACCCGCTTCAGTTCTAACCAAGGGAAAGGAGAAGCCAAGGGAAGTCCGGTTCGGCCATGTCTTGAAGAAGCCTTCAGGCCCAGGGCTTGACACACCCTTTCGTTTTGATATATTGGCCCAGCTGGCTAATATCCCGGCTCGTATTACCATACACGAGCTCCTTCGTCTCTCAAAAGAGACAAGAGAAGCACTCAGAAATGCACTGGCTAATTCAGAATCATTCCTGACGTATATGCTAGAAATCCCTAAAGATGACGCTCAGTCTTCTTGCCCTGAATGACATCATGTACAATCAAAGGTACCTGCTATTAGCTTCACAGCAGAAGATATGCTTCTCAAGGATAACAAGCACGATCGACCTTTGTACTACACCAGATACATCGGTTCAACATGCATTGAAAAGGTACAGGTTGATCCGGGGTTTACACAAAGCATCATCCCCAAAAGGCTCCTCTACTTCCTTGGTATACCACTATATATGTTATCCGCAACCACTACAACAATATACAGTTTTAATACCAGAAGTAGTCATCCACTTGGAAAAATCCGACTCCGTTGCCGAATCGGGAGCTTGAAGTCAGAAGTGACGTGCTATGTCATTGACGCTAACACGTCGTACAACTTGTTATTAGGACGACCATGGATCCATGCCAACTGGATCGTTCTCTCCACTCTACACCAGTGCTTCAAATATGTGAAAATGATGCAACAGTATGAACTATCTTCGCTGAGAAGCAACCATTCAAAGGGGTGAAAAATTACTTTACTAACACTCTCCTATATCAAGAGACTGGTGAAACATCGAAAGAATCATTGCCGGACAATGATGATAGTGGCAATGAGGTAGATTCAGAATTTGAAGCAGACATACTAGCCATTTTGATTGGTGAACCGATTATAGCATGTCTTAATAATCCCCAATGTAACACTCCTTCTGAAGATGAGGGCGAATGGGTAATTAATGATAATATTTCCTTTGATTATCTTGTGAGTGTTGGGTTATTTGAATCCATTTCGGATAGCTCTCTGCACATGTCTTTACATAAACCAAGTGCATCCAGTACACCCATGGAATCTGTAGAAGGGGCCGTTTTAGTGATTGATCGGGGGCAAACCGTGCACAAAAAGTGTATGTTTTGAAGTTAAGATTTAAAGTGTGTGTGCTTTGGCTTCCTCGATACTTCCGTTATAGCATAGAGGCTAAAACGAGTCGAATCCACAAGGACGGGAGGCGATAGAAGCTTTACCGGTTGATTCACGTGTTTGTTAAAGATTCTTCAAAGTTTGAAAGAATGAAAAGAAAGAAAAATAAAAAATGAAAAGAGAAGTACGGTGAAACACAAAGAAGTGGGAAACATAGAAAAGAATATGTTTGTGGTTTTTGAAATATTCTAAACAAAGTGAAAAGAAAAGAAAACTCACGGCTACTAACTACTAATGACTCCACCAACACGCTAACCTCTTAGTGATAGTTGCCTCACATGTATCATTGGCCATCACTGTCCTTGGTTCAAGAGCGATTCAAAGCATGACCCATATGTAACTCATCACAACCCAACTCATCAAACAAGTGCAAGCTACACTTAAACCATCAATACTATAGAAAAGTAAGCATGGAGTAAAATAATGTTAGCTTGTTAGTGGTTAGGAAGTTAGAGTGTTAAATCCATCATCATGAGCCATCAATGGCTCTTGCAAGAGCAACGCCAAAATGAGGCTATTAGATTCATGTGGATTATCATAAAAGAAGTTAAACTAGTTGGTGCTTAGTAGTTAGTGCCATGAGAGACAAGATTAGCTACACATGTAAAAGAAGTTAGATAGAAAACAAAGAGAGGTAAAGAGAGCACCTTTCATAGCTTGTCACCTTCTATTACAAGTACTCTTGCATTTCACTCATGTATCACTCTTTCTCCTAATACAAGATCTAAAACAAAATGGAAAATACAATGGGGAAGAAGAAGAACTAACCTAACCTAAACTAAACTACAAAATGGAATGAAAAACTACCCTAAACTCTGTATATCTCTCAACTGAAGAACCCAGGGGGTTTTTATAGGCATCTGGGGAACAGGGATCCAGGGGACAAGATGTGACCCAAAACGGCGCGCGCGGCGCGGCCGCATTGCCGCGAAAACGCGGCAAATGCCGCGTTTTCGCGGCAGTCCTTGGGCGGCGCGTGCGGCGCCGCCTGCTGCGCGTTGCCCGGTTGTCGTCCTGTCGGATAAAGTTCTCGATTTCTGGTTTTGAGTCCCTGGTTTTGACAGAATCAGCTCTCTAGGTCAATATCTATTTAAATAGCCCTTTAATCACCAATTAAATGGTGATTTGGGTCTTCTTCTTCATTTGAACACCATTGATCTAGGAACAAGCAAGCAAGGTATTATTAGCAGAATTTATTTATCAAATAAATGTGAGATTTGATGAAAATTATGCAAAATTAGAGACTGATCACACCCCCACACTTATCTTTTGCTCGTCCTGAGCAAAACAAAAAACTAAGAAATTATTACACCACTTTCGCAGGCGATGCGATTGCACTGAGCATGTGCAATAAGCCGTTAAGCCTCTAAGTTCCCCTTAGAGGAGGAGTTTTGTCTCCTGAGGGTTTTCAGCAGATTACACCCACAAAATCCATAAAGAAATAAATTAAATGTTAGTATTTTGAAAACACATTTTGAAATAGAGAAAAGTGTTAAAATATTTTTGTGAAAATATAAGTGATCCAAGGTCAGAGGTTAACCAGAAATTGTTCTTTCTTAAACTAAGTCAAAATGCAAAAAAAATCTTGTTATAAATTAAATTTAAGAATTTAAAATTGAATTGACTTTTTGATCTTTCATAAAACTCTTAGAAAATATGCACTTTGTGAACTGTGAAGATTTTTGGGATATCGACTCAAACTTTCATGCCATTTATTTAGTATATATATTTTTATTTATTTATTATTTCTTTTTTTCTCTTCCTTTAGTTTTCTTAGGCTTTCTTATTTACCCGGGTAGTGAGCCTTTAGCTGGTGACTCCCAAACTAGATGGTCTTAGGGCACCAGATGAGAAAACATCCCTCGGACTTAAGGACTCGAGTAAACAAGGCCACAGAACTAAAGGGGTTATTTTTTTTGTCCACCGTTTTAGGTATGAATAATCATGCTTCCTGAGACATAATTAACCAACTTCAACAGGTGGTTTTTATCATAATTTTTTTTAATATAATATATATTTTTATGGCATTTCAGTCTTTGTTTCAATCCTAAAAATTGTATAAGTGTGAGTGCATAAATCTAAGGCAAAAAATTCAAGATCAAATTATCTTTTCAATTTTACTTTCTTATCCTAAAATTTAAACAAGATCTATTATTTTGACTCGGTTTAAATTTCATAATTTTAGATCTTCCTAATTCCTAAGATAATCTTAATTTTCTTAAAAATGGATCAAAACTATTTCTCTTGTTTCAAAAAAAAAAAGAAAAGAAAAGTTTTTATAAAAGATTTTTTTATTAAAAAGAAGTGTAAAAGAAAGAAAATATAAAACTAACTATGTTAGTAAACCCTCCCCCACACTTATCTCATGCATGGTCCTTAATGCATTGTGAATGTGTAAATACATGAAACAAATAGAGAGGGAAGGAAAATTACCTCAAGGGGGTGGCTCTGGTGGTGGTCTGATTGGGTCAAGTGTTGCAATCCAACCAAAATCTCGTGATCATCCAGAAATCCACCAATGACCTCTTTAAGACGACCCAGTAAAATGATGATGGCATGAATGATTTTATTTAAAAAATTATCCCCATCTAATTTCCAATTTTCAAAAATAATTACTGAGTCATTTTCTTCAACATTCTTGTCCATCAATGAAGTGTGATTTTGGAAGATGATGGACTTGGACTCAAAGGGATCAGGAATAAAAACTGATACCGACTCGGGAATTTGACTCAGATCAAGTCGAGAGTCAACAATGAGAGTCAAAATTGGTTCAAAAACAGGGTCCAACCCAAAGAATTGATGTTCACACACTTTCCCCATAAATGAAGTGTGATCAGGAGAGATAGGTGATCCATTTCACGGTGTACCGGTACAGGATTCAACATTGACTCCGGAATAGAGAAAAAATTCTGGTAAAGATACCGGGGTCATTATTGAATCAAAAAGTGAGATGGAATTACTAACATAAGGTGCAGGATCACTTTCAAGCTCAAGTTCAATTTTAGGAAAATGATAACTTGCTAAAATGTCAAGGTGGTTCTCAAAATTTGGGCAAGTTTAGGTTGGTATGATGAATTGATGCTGAATTTTCAAAATGACATGATTCTTGGGTCCAATCAGTAAAGCTAGGGATATAGGGATTGGTCAAAGGTTGACAAGGAAGACTTCCTCGCTCTCATTGATCAATTCACTCATAAGTAAGTCTAACCTACTGATAGGCTGGGTAACAGAATTTGGATTTGGAATCATGTCTTCCATACTCGTGGCAATTGAGTCTTCTTGAAAATATGAGTATGGAAGTCGATTTTGAAAATTATGGTGAAATTGTGAGTCCATCGGATCTTGCGATTGCTGCTCGGACTCACACAAGGATTCCATACTCAAGTCCAGTATTGATGGTTGTTCATTTTGAATAGGTGAGACTGGAAAAGATGAGTAGGACTCTTGAAAATTTGATTGAGATGAGGAGTCCAACATGTTTTGCACTCTATCACAAAAGACTTCCAAATGCTTTTCTAGCTCAGATTCGTCTTCAATTGGATGCTCTAGAAAAGAATTATGTGGAGTTTGATGTGGGAAGGTTTGTGAATTGAGCAAATTTTGCATTTGTTGTAGGGACTCTTCTATACTCCTTTTCAAATCAGATTTTTTCTTCGGTTGGTGGAACAGGAAAAGGAGTATATGAATCAAAATTGGGGAATGAATATTGTGGAAATTGTGGACAAGATGGTTGAAAATTTGACTCGGGTAGGTGAATCCCCATGAACTCTGTGAAGAGTTGAAATTATTTTGAAAATTATGGTCATATGGTTAAGGATAAGGGTCATATTGAGTTGGATAATCCCAACTCGGCATATATGATTGGTTCATGTTGTACATAGCCGAGTTGGAGTTATCTGAATCAAATGAGGTCGTAGTGAAATATGGATTCATATTATGGTTGAAAGAATTGTTGTTGTTAAAATCCATATCACAGTATACAAAAAAGAAAACAAACAAGCAAGCAAACAAACAAAGAAAAAGAAAACAAGCCTATGCTAGGGTTGACTTAGACCTAGACGACTCCTAACTGGTTAGACTGTCCACGGGGGTATATTGTCGGAAGCGGACCACAAGTTAATCGGCCAGGTAGGGGCAAGATCAGTGGGAGGTATCCGTGCCGGAGCAACGGGCCTAATTATGCCAAACCACTGTTCTTCGAGGTTTCGCCTCTCAATCCCCAACCTTAGACACCGATTTAGCAAGAGTCAACTTCTAACAACTTCCCCCTTAGGTCAATCTCCTAAATGAGTCCGAGATGTCCCTAGGGGCCAACGTCTAGCAATTTTTATTAAGGCTTGGGTGTGTGAGTGGGGAGGTGATTTTTGGGCTAAGGGAGGGTAATAACTTCCCTACCTTATGTTGTATTGGGTGTTGCCCTTAAGTTTAATTTGTACAAGTGTGCAAAATAGATAAGATGAACACAAAAAAAACGAGTAAATCACTGAAGTGTTCGTCCTATGCTATATGCAATGCCATATGTACACCTCTTATCAATATCACAACAACACAAGAATAAAATACAGCATATTGGAATGAAAATTGACACGTGCCTAGATGCAAATGTCTAAACCATTTTTAAAGCATCCAATTTCCATATTTTAATTCTTAAAATTATTTACAGTGTACAGGTAATAATAAAAAAAAAATTTTGCAGCAGAGTATATGAATGTACAAGAAATTACCCGACCACACTTGAGCAAGTGTGGACTTCTGCAATGCTAAAATTTAACCTGCACACCAAAAAAAACAAAGAAAAGTTAACAAACTTGTAAAATCAAACCGTTCCCATCCCCGGCAACAACGCCAAAATTTGATCGGGGGCAAACCGTGCACAAAAAGTGTATGTTTTGAAGTTAAGATTTAAAGTGTGTGTGCTTTGGCTTCCTCGATACTTCCGTTATAGCATAGAGGCTAAAACGAGTCAAATCCATAAGGACGGGAGGCGATAGAAGCTTTACCGGTTGATTCACGTGTTTGTTAAAGATTCTTCAAAGTTTGAAAGAATGAAAAGAAAGAAAAACAAAGAATGAAAAGAGAAGTACGGTGAAACACAAAGAAGTGGGAAACATAGAAAAGAATATGTTTGTGATTTTTGAAATATTTCTAAACAAAGTGAAAAAGAAAGAAAACTCACGGCTACTAACCACTAATGACTCCACCAACACGCTAACCTCTTAGTGATAGTTGCCTCACATGTATCATTGGCCATCACTAGTCCTTGGTTCAAGAGCGATTCAAAGCATGACCCATATGTAACTCATCACAACCCAACTCATCAAATAAGTGCAAGCTACACTTAAACCATCAATACTATAGAAAAGTAAGCATGGAGTAAAGTAATGTTAGCTTGTTAGTGGTTAGGAAGTTAGAGTGTTAAATCCATCATCATGAGCCATCAATGGCTCTTGCAAGAGCAAGGCCAAAATGAGGCTATTAGATTCATGTGGATTATCATAAAAGAAGTTAAACTAATTGGTGGTTAGTAGTTAGTGCCATGAGAGACAAGATTAGCTACACATGTAAATGAAGTTAGATAGAAAACAAAGAGAGGTAAAGAGAGCACCTTTCATAGCTTGTCACCTTCTATTACAAGTACTCTTGCATTCCACTCATGTATCACTCTTTCTCCTAATACAAGATCTAAAACAAAATGAAAAATACAATGGGGAAGAAGAAGAACTAACCTAACCTAAACTAAACTACAAAATGGAATGAAAAATTACCCTAAACTCTGCATATCTCTCAACTGAAGAACCCAGGGGGGTTTTTATAGGCATCCGGGGAACAGGGATCTAGGGGACAAGATGTGACCCAAAACGGCGCGCGCGGCGCGGCCGCATTGCCGCGGAAACGCGGCAAATGCCGCGTTTTCGCGGCAGTCCTTGGGCGGCGCGTGCGGCGCCGCCTGCTGCGCGTTGCCCGGTTGTCGTGCTGCCGGATAAAGTTCCCGGTTTCTGGTTTTGATTCCCTGGTTTGATAGAATCAGCTCTCTAGGTCAATAGCTATTTAAATAGCCCTTTAATCACCAATTAAATGGTGATTTCGGTCTTCTTCTTCATTTGAACACCATTGATCTAGAACAAGCAAGCAAGGTATTATTAGCAGAATTTATTTATCAAATAAATGTGAGATTTGATGAAAATTATGCAAAATTAGAGACTAATCAGTGATCCCTCCATCCAAAGAATGTCAGTTACCAATAATATTCGGTAAAATCCAACACGAGGGTCTACAGCCGCAGATTCAAGCTCAGACTCAGACACCCCATAATTTTTCCATTATGCGCGACCAACGCACCATATGATGAAGAAAATGGGGTATAACCTGAAGCATGGGAAGAGCTTGAATTTCGAAAAAGGAAAATGTAGTTTGCTGTGCAACTTTCTGCCAAGAGGAAAACCTGTAAAGTACTATGATAACACACGCAGGGGGTTGGGATACGTTACTCCCACACCACCAGCAACGGTTCAATCCAAGGATGACAAACCGATCCCATCATATTCTGCCTCTTCCTTCGAGTGGGACTCAGATGTCAGTGTGGGAATGATGTTCGAGAATCTTACCATTAATATGATTCCAAGCAGTCAATTGAAGCCAGCGGAAGCTACTGATGAGGAACCATGGGCTCAGCAATTAGATCTCCAATGGGAAAAGAGATTTGAACAGCGTGAACCACCTACTGAAGACAAGGTGATCCAGGTCAACTTGGGTAGTCAAGATCACCTTAAGCCCATCTTTATAAGTGAAAGCTTATCACTTATGGAAAGAGAAGAATTGATTGTACTCATAAGAGAGTATATAGATGTTTTTGCATGGAACTACGAAGACATGCTCGGACTTGATCCACAAGTAGCCATGCATCGTCTAAATATAAAACCTGACGCCAAGCCAGTCAAGCAGCAACAACGTCGGTTTCACCCGAACATTATGGAGGCTATTGAAGTCGAAGTTCATAAGCTCATTACATGTGGCTTCATACGGAAGGAACAGAATCCTGATTGGGTTGCTAATATAGTTCCCGTCCTCAAGAAGAATGGGAAAACACGGATCTGCATCGACTACCGTGATCTCAATACAGCTTGTCCTAAAGACAAATTTCCACTGCCCATCACCGATGTCATGATTGACAATACCTGTGGATTCGAAAGAATGTCTTTCATGGACGGCTTTTCAGGGTACAATCAGATTAAGATGTATCCCGACGACGAGAAGCATACTTCGTTCCAAACACCATTGGGGGTATACTGCTACACTGTGATGTCCTTCAGACTAAAGAATGCCGGAGCAACCTATCAGCGGGCAATGACACAATTTTCCGCGATCATCTCTGAAAAACGGTAGAATGCTATGTCGACGACATTGCTGTCAAAAGCCGCAATAATAGTGACCATCTTCGTGACTTGAGAACAATGTTCGACATAATGCGGGCTCATCAGCTGAAGATGAATCCGACAAAATCCTTCTGGGAGTTTCGAGTGGCAAGTTCCTTGGGTTTATCGTTACATCAAAAGGAATTCATCTTGACCTAGACAAAGTTGACCCAGACAAAGTCAAAGCCATTCAGAATATGCATCCACCTAGGAATCTCAAAGAGCTTAGAGGCTTACAAGGTAGATGATTGGTCGCTAATATTGCATATTTAATATCATATTTTCATACTTATTTTAGAATAAAAGCCTGCATTGTCCTAATTAAATGTTGAATTTATTTGCAGGCCCATTCTTTAAGGAGATGAAGAGAAATGAGCCCAAAGCCCACCAAAATTCTGAATTAAATCAGAATTAATTCACACTCAGTAAATCAGGAAAAAATCAAGAGGTTGAAAACTGATTGAGAAGAATCCTCTCAGAATCGATCGGTTGAAGCAAAGATCAAGCAAGTTTGATTCAGATTCTGACTGGATACATTTTAGTATTCGAATCATAATGTTTTGTACAGAGTCTCAATTCTGATGATTCAAGATGATCCAGAAAGCAGACTGACAGAGCTACAACTCTTATGTATGTCATTATTTCTAATTCAGTCAGTTGTTAAGTGATATTCAGCAATCAACAAGCCAACAAACAGCAGATCAGAACTGAATATCCACCTCTACTCCTCCATTTCTCCTATAAATACCTGCACTCAAAGGCAAAAGGAGGACCATACAGAGATAGGAATTTAGCCTAGTTTTCATTTCTTAGTTTAGGTTTTTAGTCTTTCTTTTCATGTAATTTTAGTTTTCATTTATGTAATTCAGAGGAGATCGACTTTCATCGAAGAACAAGACTGAAGCTTGAGCTAAAAGTGACAATTGTGTAAGGTTTATTTCTTTTCTTCGATTATTATGAAATCAAATCAATGCTATTTCTTTGTATGTTCTTTTTAGTTCTCTTCTTCTTTTCTATTTTACCTTTCTTTTTGGTACAACTGTCTTCCAAGTGAGTCTAAAAGCATCGAAAGAGCCTTGCCTTTGCGAGTGCCACCGATAGCTCATGACGATGGAATTGTGAGTCTCTCTGTATCATTTCATGCTTGCGTATCTTGATGATGTAATGTGGAAGAGACCAACACTCGACTCTTATGGGCTATGCGCTAACTGCCTCCAATTCAAGGTAACATTGAAGCTAAGAACTCAAGGTAAGCTTTTGGTGAAAAGAAGGTAAATATTTGTTTTCTTCTCTTTTTCATTTCTGTAAATTAAATCACCACACCTTCCAACTCTTTCTCCACTCACTCCATTTGTACATAGTCGCTTTTATTGTTTTCTGAATTTTCCACCTTCTTCATCTTCCATTTTCTCTCTAATTTAACATAATTCTTTTTCCTTTTCTTAACTTAAAAAACAGAGAAGAATCTTCGCTTTTCTTCTTAACGATTTCAATAAAGAACTGTAACGCTTCCATCGCAAACCCTCCTTGTGGATCACGACCCGCATAGCCACTTGCTATAGCGGAAGAATTGAGCACTTGCACAAGTTTATTATTAGATCTGAAATTTCGTATTTTGTGTGCAGGTTGAGCCTCAATCAAATTTTGGCGCCGTTGCCGGGGAGGGTAAAACGGTTTTTATTGAAATCTGAATTTTTATTGCAAATTTTTTAGAACTAAATAAATTTTCTTCTCTGTTGCAGGTTACAGGGCAAGCAAAGAAGAAAATTATTATTGCAGTGACATACAAGTGGCCTTGTGCCTCTGCTCCAAAAAACAGAGACCAAGGGCCCTCTGAATTGCCGCATTTCCACGGCAAAAGCCGCGGATCCGCGGCAAGGACGAGTTGACTACTAACAGCTTTTTGCAGGGCTGCTTAGTTTACAAATTCTAGTTTACTGCAACTTTAATTTTTCTTATATGCCATAACATAAGCCTGCTAATAATCAACAGTAAAAGATTCGTTGAAAGTTAAAAATTGATTAGACATTTGCATTCTAGGTACAAGTCTTTTCAATTCTTTTACTTTACTGTTGAAGAGAGCTGGAGACAAGGTATGTATGCATAGCATATAGTTTAGGAAACATTCTTGGGTGATTTTGCTTTTGAATGCTACTTTCCTATATCTTGCACACTTGCATGAATCAATTCTAAGGGCAAAACCCAAATCAAGATAAGGTGGGGATTTGATCACCCTTCCTTAGCCCAAAAACCATCTCCAAGCACTCACTAACCTAAGCCTAACTTAAAATGAGTAGACGTTGGCCCTAGGGACATCTCAGACTCAATTAGGAGATTATCCTAAGGGGAAAAATGTTGGAATCTAACTCCTGCAAAATCAGTGTCTAGGAAAGGGATTGAGGGCCGAAAGCCCGAAGGTTGGTGGTTATTTAATTAAGGAACGTCTCTGACGGAAAACCTCCCACCAACCTTGCCCTGACCTGGCTGATTAGCTTGTGGTTAAAGTCTACATTAGACCTCCCGTGGACAGTCTAACCAGTTAGGAGTCGTCTAGGTCCTAAGTCTACCCTAACTTAGGCTAGAATTTTTTTTGTTTGTTTATTTATTTGTTTTTCTTTGTTTGTATTCTATTGTGTAATATGGACTATAATAATAATTTTTTCAACTATAATAATAATCCATATTACACTCCGAGTTCATTTTCAGATATTACCAACCCGGCATATCATAACATTGACCAACCTAGTGTGCCGGATTGGTCTTATCCGAATCAATATGACCCATACCCCTATCTAATAACTATAATTTCCATAATGACTTTAACTCTTTACCGAGTCAGTGGGGATTCACCTCCCCCGAGCATAATTTCCAACCACCTTGTCCTCCTTCTCCACCCAGTCCACATTATGTTCAAGATTCATACTCAGTTCCACCCGTCCAAAATAGAAAACCATCAATTTTGGAACGGAGTATGCGTGAGTCCAAACAACAATCACAAAATCTGATGGACTCACAATTTCAATACCACTTCCAAAACAACTCTTCATCTTTTCAACAAGACAATGAACCCATCAACTATGAAAAGATGCTAGAAGCCATGACTCATGCTCAAAATGCTAGAAATCGTGACATAGATATGATGGTCGAATCTCTACGTTCCCACCGTCCTGATGTCACTTACCATTCTGTTAGAGCCGAAGAGTCATGTAGTTTTGAAAATCAAGATTCTATTTCAGAACAACCATGTGAATTTACCCAAACTCCAAATGATATTGATAGTTTGGCCAGTTTTCCTTTTCTTGAAATAGAACTTGAAAATGATTATGATCCTGAACCCCAACTTAGTGATTCAATTCTATTTCCTGATTCGATTTTGACTCCGGTATCTTCACCTGACTTCAATCTTTTCCCGGAGTCAACATCGGATCATGTACCAATTCATAAAGAAATTGAATCACCCATCTTTGAGGATCATGTTGAACTTGACCAACTTTACAATTTTGAAAATCCCATGGATAAATTAGCAAGTTCTCCATTTTTTGATATTGAACTCAATGAGATACGTGACCTAGATTCTCACATATGTGATCCAGTTCAACTTTCTGAATCAATATTGACTCCTGTTTTATTACCAAACTTGAATAATATTCTAGAGTCAGTTTTGATTCCTCCACCTATCATTCCTGAACTGGAATCACCCACATTAAGTCACATTCCATTGTTAGAAAATACATGTGGACTAGAGTTTCAATTTCTTGACTTGGAACCACTTCCTGAACCTATTCCGACTCCTGAACCTTTACTTGACTAAGTCACCTTCCTGAGTCGGTATTAGTTCCTGTCCTTCCTGAATCCAAGTCAACCGTTCTATCATTTCATACTCCATTCTGGGACGAGGTGGTTGACAAATTTGACTCCGAAATTAACTATGGAATATGGAAATTAGATGGGGTCAAATATTTAATAAAAATCCTTCATGGATATATCTTTTTAATGGGTTATATTAAAGATAGTGCTGGTGGGTTCCTCCGAGACCCAAGAAAAGTTGATTGGGCCGCGTTTCGTGGACCAATCAGACCACCACCGGAACCACCACCTTAAGGTAACCCTTTTCCTTCCCTTTCTTCTTTTTCATGCATCTATGCATTAATTCATACATTGAGGACAATGCATGAGATAGGTGTGGGGGAGGATCTAACATAACTTTTCTTTTTCTTTAAATAAAAAAAAAATTAACATTTTTCTTTACTTTAAAACTTTTTGAAAAATAGAAACAATATTTTGACTTATTTTTGTAAGAAATTAAGTTAATTTTAAGGAATAGGAAAATCCTAATTAGGATTTCTTATACTTAGTCAAAATAAGATTATTTGTTTGATTTTTAGGGTTAGGAAGATAATTTGTCAAAGTAATTTAGTCTTGATCTTTACCTGATGAAGTATGCACACCTCATACACTTACACACTTAGGGTTCAAAAACAAAGATTCTTATGCCTTATAAATATATATATATATATATATATATATAAAAAGAAGAAATAAACAAATCTAATTATTGATTAGCTAGGTGCTTTGGCCTAAGCAAGCCTTAGTATTTACGCGAAAGATGATTAGATAAGTTTGAAAAAAAAAATTCTCTGATTAAGCTGGGTATTTGTGCCTAATAAAGCATAAGTATTCACGCCTAAAAGAGGTTCATATAATAAAATCCTTAGTTTTGTGGCCTTGTCTGCTCGAGTACTTAAGTCCTAGGGGTGTTTTCTCACCCGGTGCCCTAAGACCGTCTGGTTTGGGAGTCATCGATTAAAGGCTCGTTACATGGGCAGATTAGAAAGCCTAATAGAACTAAGAAATAACACCACCAAATATATATATATATATATATATATATATATATATATAAATAAGGCATAAGAGTTAGAGTTAATGAACCTTAGTCAAAATTTTCACAGTCACAAGTGCATATGACTTAGGGTAAAGTAATAGACTAGATGAGAAGTACAATTTGACTCCTTACTTTGATTGATAACAAATTTTTGAGTAATGACTAAGTAAGAATGAAAAATTCGGTTTTCCTATAACTTATAGATTGCTTAGATCTTATAATCATATTTCAAATATTTTTCTCTTTCAAAATGCTTTTCGAAAATACTAACTCTTTATTTCGCTTTCTTTATGGATTTTGTGGGTGCAATCCGCTGAAAACCCTCACGAGACAAAACTCGTCCTCTAGGGGTAACCTAGAGGTTTAACGGCTTGTTGCACATGCTCAGTGCAATCGCGTGACCTGCGAAAGTGGTCTAATAATCCTTAGTATAGTTTAGTTGTTTTGCTCGAGGACGAGCAAAAGATAGGTATGGGGGTGTGATTGGTCGCTAATGTTGGATATTTAATATCATATTTTCATACTTATTTTAGAATAAAAGCCTGCATTGTCCTAATTAAATGTTGAATTTATTTGCAGGCCCATTCTTTAAGGAGATGAAGAGAAATGAGCCCAAAGCCCACCAAAATTCTGAATTAAATCAGAATTAATTCACACTCAGTAAATCAGGGAAAAATCAAGAGGTTGAAAACTGATTGAGAAGAATCCTCTCAGAATCGATCGGTTGAAGCAAAGATCAAGCAAGTTTGATTCAGATTCTGACTGGATACATTTTAGTATTCGAATCATAACGTTTTGTACAGAGTCTCAATTCTGATGATTCAAGATGATCCAGAAAGCAGACTGACAGAGCTACAACTCTTATGTATGTCATTATTTCTAATTCGGTCAGTTGTTAAGTGATATTCAGCAATCAACAAGCCAACAAACAGCAGATCAGAACTGAATATCCACCTCTACTCCCTCCATTTCTCCTATAAATACCTGCACTCAAAGGCAAAAGGAGGACCATGCAGAGATAGGAATTTAGCCTAGTTTTCATTTCTTAGTTTAGGTTTTTAGTCTTTCTTTTCATGTAATTTAGTTTTCATTTATGTAATTCAGAGGAGATCGACTTTCATCGAAGAACAAGACTGAAGCTTGAGCTAAAAGTGACAATTGGTGTAAGGTTTTATTTCTTTTCTTCGATTATTATGAAATCAAATCAATGCTATTTCTTTGTATGTTCTTTTTAGTTCTCTTCTTCTTTTCTATTTTACCTTTCTTTTTGGTACAACTGTCTTCCAAGTGAGTCTAAAAGCATCAAAAGAGCCTGCCTTTGCGAGTGCCACCGATAGCTCATGACGATGGAATTGTGAGTCTCTCTGTATCATTTCATGCTTGCATATCTTGATGATGTAATGTGGAAGAGACCAACACTCGACTCTTATGGGCTATGCGCTAACTGCCTCCAATTCAAGGTAACATTGAAGCTAAGAACTCAAGGTAAGCTTTGGTGAAAAGAAGGTAAATATTTGTTTTCTTATCTTTTTCATTTCTGTAAATTAAATCACCACACCTTCCAACTCTTTCTCCACTCACTCCATTTGTACATAGTCGCTTTTATTGTTTTCTGAATTTTCCACCTTCTTCATCTTCCATTTTCTCTCTAATTTTAACATAATTCTTTTTCCTTTTCTTAACTTAAAAAACAGAGAAGAATCTTCGCTTTTCTTCTTAACGATTTCAATAAAGAACTGTAACGCTTCCATCGCAAACCCTCCTTGTGGATCACGACCCGCATAGCCACTTTCTATAGCGGAAGAATTGAGCACTTGCACAAGTTTATTATTAGATCTGAAATTTCGTATTTTGTGTTCAGGTTGAGCCTCAATCAGTAGACTGGCTTATATTAGAAGATTCATCGCAAATCTCTCAGGCCGCTGTCAACCGTTCACCCGACTCATGAAAAAGGGTGCTTCCTTTGTATGGGATCAAGCTTGTCAAGAAGCTTACGAGGATATCAAGAGATATCTCACAAAAACTCCAGTCTTAGTGGCTCCCACATCAAGGAAGCCGTTCTTGCTTTATGTGAAAGCTATGGACCATTTTCTTGGTGCCCTGCTTGCTCAAAAAGACGACAATGGTCACGAACAGGCCATTTATTATCTGAGCAGGACTCTGATAGGGACGGAATCTCACTATAATCCTATTGAGAAGGAGTGCTTAGCTCTTGTCTTTGTCGTTCAGAAGACACGACATTATTTGGTCGGCCAAATCATACATGTCATTTTCAGAGTGAATCCTTTGCGTCTTCTCATGAGGAAGCCAGAATCATTGAATTCAAGATTAACTAAATGGGCGCTTCTTTTATCTCAATACGACATGCTCTTTATCCCTCAAAAGGCGGTTAAAGGCCAGGCACTTGCAGAGTTCTTGGCTGCTCATCCAGTTCAGGAAAACTCTAAACTTCATGAAGATATTCCAGATAAATTCTTCGAGTCCAATGTAACCTCAGAGGATGAAGTTTGGTAGATGTTCTTCGATGGAGCATCACGAATAGGCCCTAAAGGCAGAATCATTGCCGGCGTGGGGGTTGTGTTTATCTCTCCACAAAATCACGTCCTTCCTAGAGCATTTTCTCTGACGGAATCGTGCTCCAACAATGTAGCGGAATATAATGCTCTACTTATTGGTCTTCAGCTCGCCCACGGAATGGGGGTGCACTACCTTGAAGCTTACGGCGATTCAAAATTGGTTATCAATCAGGTTAAAGGCGAATATGAGGTCCGTCACAAGAATTTGGTGCCTTATTAGCACGCAGTCATTGAAATGGCTAATCTGTTTGATGGCTTTTACATCAGGCACGTATCTCGATCTCAGAATAGTAAGGCAGATGCTCTTGCTACATTAGCAACAATACTAGCCTTGCTAGTCGACACCGAGTATCACCTTACGGTGGCGACTCGACACCTTGTCTACTCTAAACCTATGTTAAGAACCAGAGAGGTCTATAATATCTCGACGGATCTCGAGTCGAGAGATTGGCGATTTCCTTTCATCGACTATGTTCTATATGGTCTGCTGCCAGACAATCCTAAAGAAGCGGCATCTATCAGATGAAGGTCTCTCCGTTTTTACTATGATCCAACTCTGAAGACACTTTACCGTCGTTCATATGACGGTGTCCTCCTCCATTGCCTTTCTAATTTAGAGGCGCAGGAAGTGTTTAAAGAAGCACATGATGGCATATGCGGAGCTCATTAGCCAGGTCCAAAACTTAAAGACAGATTGCATAGGCTTGGATATTATTGGCTAACCATGATAGCCGATGCCATCCAATATGCACGAAGGTGTAAAGCATGCCAAATTCATGCGGACTTCATACACCAGCCTCCGGAGTTGTTCACCCAACTGTTGCTTCATGGCCATTTAAAGCATGGGGAATCGATGTCGTAGGGCCAATCAGCCCCTCTTCGACAAAAGGACACCGGTTTATTCTAACAATAACCGATTACTTTCAAAGTGGGCAGAAGCCATACCACTGGTTGAAGTCAAAACTTCCAACGTGATTAATTTCATCAAACACCACGCCATTCATCGATTTGGTGTCCATAGGCGGATCATCCATGATAACGGCCCCCAGTTCAAATGCTAGGTATTCTATCGGTTCTGTGATAAATACCGAATTCAGAATATGGCTTCAACTGCTTATAATCCCACCACTAATGGTTTGGCGAAGGCATTCAATAAGACAATCATTAAGTTACTCAAAAAGTTTGTCTCCTCGAATAAGCGAGATTGGAATGAGAAGCTTAGTGAATGTCTTGGGCCTACCGAACCACGATTCGGACCCTGACAGGTAATACGCTTTTTCTCTGGTGTACGGGTGTGAAGCAGTCATACCGTTGGAAATCCAGATGCCGTCATTACGAGACGCTCTGATCACTAAGATCACATCAGAGGACAATGATCGGTTGGTCTTCAAGAGCTCGAAGCCTTAGATGAGAAGCGGTTACAAGCTCAGCAGCACATTAAGTTGTATCAAGCTCGGATCTCAAAAGCGTTCAATAAGAAGGTCAAACAAAGAGTCTTCCAGAAAGGAGATTTGGTTTTAGCCGTCAGACGAACAATGATCATGACGCACAAAATCAAAGGCAAATTTGGGAGGGACCGTTTGTAATAGAAACGGTCTATTCAAACGGGGCATATCGCCTTATAACTTCTGTTGGCCCAAGGTTACAATCACCCATGATTAGTGTATTTTGATGATTACAAAACATATTAGTTATTTGTACTAATAATATTTGTTGTTTAAGTGTGTTTCAGATTTCTATTCATTCTAGAAGTCTTCTCTCACAAATACAAGGATTTGGACTCAAGTCAACTCCAATTGGGCTGAAGGAACAAGTGTTGAAGATTATATGAAGAAGCCTATTGAAGATCTTGAAGTCCTTAGAAACATTGTAAGAAATAGAATGTTAAAGTTTGAGTATATGAAATTTGGCTCTAGGATTTGCACACACACTTGTTTCATATATTTCCTATGTTTTGAAAATGGTTATTTCTAAGTTTTATGCCTTAGTTTATATATACATGTACCAAAAGCTTTATATCTTGAAAATCTTGTATAAAACATGTGTATAAACTATTTTCTGCATAATACTTAGCTATATGTATTTTTAAAATATTTCTCAAAATTTTTCTAACTCAAAACCAGCCCAGTTTTCTGTTTCAGGCAACTCCGGCCGACCGGCCCGGTCGACCGGCGATGTGTCTAGACATGCATGTTTGTGCATGTCTGTCGGTCGACCGGACCGGTCGACCGACGGAGAGCAAATTGCTCTCAGGTTTTTTCGGTCGACCGGACCGGTCGACCGGAAGAAGGAAACTGTGTTTCCTCTTTTGGGACGGTCGACCGGACCGGTCGACCGAGAGCCAATGGCTCTTTGCAGCTGGCCTTGCGGTCGACCGGACCGGTCGACCGCCAAGCCTGCTATAGCCTAACGGCTCTTTCCTCTTTGGGCTATTCTGAAAAACTGTTTTGTTTTCAGCTTTAACAGATTTTTGGAGAGTTGTTGGGGAGCTTTTGCAGGTCAAATTAGGTGTAAAGAAATTGTTTTTAACCTATTTTCTAACCCTATAAATAGAGGAGAAGTCTCTCTTGCATATCACCAAGAAAGATCCTCAAGTTTGTGTTGTTTTCAAAAGAGAAAAGAAAAGAGTTTAAAGCTTTCATTCCAATTCTTTTGAGCTTGTTTTTCAGTTGTGTTTGATTACTAATATCACTCTACAACTGAAGTTTTTCTCACCACACTTCATAGAGCCAAAAATCCTATACTCATTCTATAGTGAAGTTGTAATAGAAGTGAGAGTGTTTGTAAAAGAGTTTGAGAAAAAGTGTAGTGATCTTGTTGTGATCACTTTGTTCTTGTAATCCTTTCCTTGTGGAGCAACCTCTTCGGTAGAGGTCCTTTGTACTCGGTGGAGCTCGGTGCTCGGTCTTCGGTAGACCAAATTGTAAAGGCGTCCTCGGTGGATAGTGGAAACCCTTCACGGAGGTGAAGGCGGGGAGTAGAGCGGTGGCTCGAACCTCGAAACAAATCACTTTGTTTGCGATTGCCTTTCCGTCTAATTCTTGCTTTACTTTTCAATAGCTCCTTATTGCTTTCTATTGCATACTTGTGATATTGTTTAAATCTCTTGTGCTACTATTTGCTTGCTTGTAATTCTTGCCATATATTATTGTGTTTGCATCATTCTTCATATCATCCATTTCATACTTGTGTGTGCCAATCCCGTACTCATCCAACAAGAGCTTCACATAGCGCCTCAACCCCATATCAAGGGGAATCAAGAGGAGTTTAGTCCAGAGCCTCGCAAGAGGAATTCGGCTACACTTGTTGAATTGTACTAAGTTGAGCCTCACTTGTTTTAGGTTCCGCATTTAGAGAGTTAAAATTTTTAAGATTAGCAATCACACCTATTCACCCCCCCCCTCTAGGTGTTTTTCAACTTCATATGGTGATTTACTCATGATGCCGATCAACGACAAGTTCTTAAAGAAGTATTATCCTTGATTAAGGATCCTTCTCATGATTAAGTTAACATTACACCTCTGATCAAGACCTTCGAATTCAAGATATGCAGAAGGAGCGCCCCTCTCTTCCTCCAAACGAGATCATACGACCGTAAACCAGTATAGAGCTGATCGTACACCGGTTATCTCAAAGAAGAGTCAAGGTTACACATGCACTAACCAAATGATCCAACACCTTTAACGGTTAAGGATAGAGGAAAATATTGGCCTTTAAGCCCAACATAAATCCTCGATAACTCATCATGCTGAGGGGAATAGCATGGCTAGCCCGACTCAAACGGTAGTTGGTAAAGGCATATCAAACCCGTTGACAGCTGAGGATTTGCTTAAAATCCTAAGGGACCTGTTCCCATTTGATTCCCTTTCCAAAATCACTTATCAATTCTCATCTATGGAATGGTAAGACCACATATAAAGAACGACCGATCCACTCGAATTACTGCTATGTTCAAACACCTCTAACAGTAAATAAATCTCTCAGTCAAGTTAATACTACACTTTTGACCAATATCGCTCATACCACAAATCCATTTCGCTGTTAAGTTAACATTAAACCTATGACAGTAATCTCCTCAATTTTCTCAGTGAGAACGAGACCTTTTCATGCTATGTTTAACACTATACCTCTGGCATCCATTTCGCTGATAAGTTAACATTAAACCTATGACAGTGATTTTCTCGATTTTCTCAATGAGAACAAGACATTTTCATGCTATGTTTAACACTACACCTCTGGCATCCATTTCGCTATTAAGTTAACATTAAACCTATGACAGTGATCTCCTTGATTTTCTCAGTGAAAATGAGACCTTTCCATGCTATGTTTAACATTACACCTCTGGCATCCATTTCGCTGTTAAGTTAACATTAAACCTATGACAGTGATCTTTTATGCGATTCATTTCCTAGATCCCAACAAGTATCTGAGTCCCACTCAGTTTTTAGTGGACTTCTTGGATGGTTACGTCAACAATATACCTCTGACAATTTCTTCCAAGTCCTAACAAAATTTTGAGCTTGGTAGTTGATTGGTCACTAATGTTGCATATTTAGTATCATATTTCCATACTTATTTTAGAATAAAAGCCTGCATTGTCCTAATTAAATGCTAATTTTATTTGCAGGCCCAATCCTCAAGGAGATGAAGAGAAATGAGCCCAAAAGCCCACCAGAATTCTGAATTAAAGTGCAAGTGCTCAATTCTTACCACTATAGCAAGTGGCTATGCAGGTCGTGATCCACAAGGAGGGTTTTGCGATAGAAGCGTTTACGTTCTTTATTGAAATCGTTATGAAAATAAAACGAAGATTCTTCTTTGTTTAAAGTTAAGAAAATTAAAAAGAGTTAATAGTTAAAGTTAAGAAGAAGTGGTAGAATAGAAGTGGAGAAAAATCAGAAAGCAACTATGTACACATGATTATTTACAAAGAAGTGGGAAAGAAGTGATTTGGAAGATATGGTGAAAGAAATCGTGTTAGTGATAAAAGAAAAGAAAGAAGGTTAAGAATTACTTACCTAGTTTAATTGATGACTTACTTGGAAACCTGTGCATGTTCTACCTTTGTTTAGGAGGCGTTCAACGCATAGATCATAAGCCCGAGCTCAGTCCCCATTCACATTATATCATCAAGTCTAGCACAAGCATGAAGTGATACGTCTTGAGGAGGAGAACGTCTTCATGAACTATCGTTGGCACTCACACAACATCGTTATACTTGTGCTTGGAATTCACTTGGAAACTTAACAAAAACAAACGAGGTAAAGTAGAAGAGGAAGACGAAAATAAAAGAAAATGAAAGTAAACAAGAACATAAAAATGTTACCTTTTATTGCTTGAAACGATGGAAGAAAGGAGGAGGGTACATCGGTGTCACTCTCAACATATGCCTCTCTCTTACTTACATGAATCATCATCTAATCCTAACATAATAAAGAAAAGAAAAACCTAAACTACCAATGAAAACTAGGCTAAATCCTATCTCTGCATGGTCGTCCCATTTTCAGCGCAAAGACTGCCCTTTTATAGGCATAACCCACACGAGGGAGATCCCGGGGAGATCGGGGGAGCAAACGCTCCCCCTAACTCCCCAACAATGCCGCTAAAACGCGGCTTGGGCCGCATTTCCGCGGCCAGGGTGTGGCCAAGTGGCCACACCCTGTTGGTGGGTCGCCCTGGTTTCACCCTCAGACTTTATCTGGAGTTGATTTTTCGGTTTGAGTCCCGGATGCTGACGAAATGGCCTTGGATTTTTGGCTTTAACCGATCGATTCTGAGAGGATTCTTCTCAACCGGTTTTCAACCTCTTGATTTTGTCCTGATTTACTGAGTGCGAATTAATTCTGATTTAATTCAGAATTCTGGTGGGCTTTTGGGCTCATTTCTCTTCATCTCCTTGAGGATTGGGCCTGCAAATAAAATTAGCATTTAATTAGGACAATGCAGGCTTTTATTCTAAAATAAGTATGGAAATATGATACTAAATATGTAACATTAGCGACCAATCACACCCCCATACCTATCTTTTGCTCGTCCTCGAGCAAAACAACTAAACTACACTAAGGATTATTAGACCACTTTCGCAGGTCACGCGATTGCACTGAGCATGTGCAACAAGCCGTTAAACCTCTAGGTTTCTCCTAGAGGACGAGTTTTGTCTCGTGAGGGTTTTCAGCGGATTACACCCACAAAATCCATAAAGAAAGGGAAATAAAGAGTTAGTATTTTCGAAAAGCATTTTGAAAGGAAAAATATTTGAAATATAATTGTAAGATCTAAGCAATCTATAAGTTATAGGAAAACTGAATTTTTCATTCCTAAACTTAGTCTCTATTCAAAAATTTGTTATCAATTAAAGTAAGGAGTCAAATTGTACTTTCTCATCTAGTCTATTATTTTACCTTAAGTCATATGCACTTGTGACTGTGAAAATTTTGACTAAGGGTTCATTAACTCTAACTCTTATACCTTATTTATTTATATATACTTTTTTTTTGGTATTATTCCTTAGTTCTATTAGGCTTTCTAATCTGCCCATGTAACGAGCCTTTAATCGATGACTCCCAAACCAGATGGTCTTAGGGCACCAGGTGAGAAGACACCCCTAGGACTTAAGGACTCGAGCAAACAAGGCCACAAAACTAAGGATTTTATTATATGAACCGCTTTTAGGCGTGAATACTTATGCTTTATTAGGCACAAATACCCAGCTTAATCAGAGGATTTTTATATATATCTTTCTTTTCAAACTTATCTAATCATCTTTCGCATAAATACTAAGGCTTTCTTAGGCCAAAGCACCTAGCTAATCAATAATTAGATTTGTTTATCTTTTTTTTTCTTTTTTTCTTTTTTTATAAGGCATAAGAATCTTTGTTTTTGAACCCTAAGTGTGTAAGTGTATGAAGTGTGTATATTTCATCAAGGTAAAGATCAAGACTAAATTACTTTGACAAATTATCTTCCTAACTCTAAAAATCAAACAAATAATCTTATTTTGACCAAGTATAAGAAATCCTAATTTGGATTTTCCTATTCCTTAAAATTAACTTAATTTCTTACAAAAAATATGTCAAAATATTATTCTATTTTCAAAAAGTTTTTAATAAAAAGAAACTGTTAATATTTTTTTAATAAAAAGAAAAACAAAAGTTATGTTAGAACCCTCCCCTACACCTATCTCATGCATTGTCCTCAATGTATGAATTAATGCATAGATGCATGAAAAAGACGAATGGGAAGGAAAATGTTACCTTAAGGTGGTGGTTCCGGTGGTGGTCTGATTGGTCCACGAAATGCGGCGCAATCAACTTTTCGTGGGATTTGGAGGAACCCACCAGAAATATCTTTAATATAACCCATTAAAAAGATAAATCCATGAAGAATTTTTATTAAAATTTAACCCCATCTAATTTCCAAATTCCATAACTAATTTCGGAGTCAAATTTGTCAACCACCTCGTCCCAGAATGGAGTGTGAAAAGATAGAATGATTGACTTGGACTCAGGAAGGACAGGAACTAATACCGACTCAGGAAGGTGACTTAAGTCAAGTAAAGGTTCAGGAGTCGAAATAAGTTCAGGAAGTGGGTCCAAGTCATGAAATTGAAACTCAAGTCCACAATTATTTTTCAACAATGGAATGTGACTTAATGTTGGTGATTCAAGTTCATGAATGATAGGTGGGGGAATCAAAACTGACTCGAAAATATTACTCAAGTTTGGTAATAAAACAGGAGTCAATATTGATTCAGAAAGTTGAACTGGATCACAGATTTGGGAATCTAGGTCATATATCTCATTGAGTTCAATATCAAAAAAATGAGAACTTGCCAATTATCAATGGGATTTTCAAGATTATAAAATTGGTCAAGTTCATTATGATCATCAAAGATGGGTGATTCAATTTCATGATGAATTGGCACAGGATCCAATGTTGACTCGGGAAAAAGATTGAAATCAGGTGTAGATACCGGAGTCATTATTGAATCAGGAAGTAAAATTGAATCACTAAGTTCTAGTTCATGATCATATTCATTTTCAAGTTCTATTTCAGGCAAGGGATAACTTGCCAAACTATCAATTTCATTTGGAGTTTGGGCAAGTTCAAATGGTTGTTCTGAAATGGAATCTGGATTTTCAAAACTACATGACTCTTCGGTTCTAACAGAATGGCTAGTGACATCAGAACTGGTCAAACGGTGAGAACGTAGAGATTCGACCATCATATCTATGTCATGATTTCTAGCATTTTGAGCATGAGTCATGGCTTCAAGCATCTTTTCATAATTGATGGATTCATTATTTTGCTGAAAAGATGAAGTGTTGTCTTAGAAGTGGTAGTGAAATTGTGAGTCCATCAGATTTTGTGATTGTTGTTTGGACTCACGCATACTCCTTTCCAAAATTGATAGTTTCCTATTTTGTACGGGTGGAACTGAGTATGAATCTTGAAAATATTGTGGACTAGGTGGAGGAGGAGGACAAGTTGGTTGATAATTATGCTCGGGGGAGGTGAATCCCCACTGACTCTGTGAAGAGTTGAAATCATTCTGGAAATTATAGTCATACGATGGGGGGCATGGGTTATATTCATTCAGATAAAACCAATCCAGCATACTAGGTTGGTTAAAGTTATGATATGCCAGGTTGGTAATATCTGAAAAAGAATTCGATGTGTAATATGGATTATTATTACGCGGGTGCCCCGAGTTCGTTCCCGGCAACGGCGCCAAAATTTGATTGAGGCTAAACCTGCACACAAAAATAAAGAATTTCAGATTTAGAATGAAGATGTGCAAGTGCTCAATTCTTACCGCTATAGCAAGTGGCTATGCAGGTCGTGATCCACAAGGAGGGTTTTGCGATAGAAGCGTTTACGTTCTTTATTGAAATCGTTATGAAAATAAAACGAAGATTCTTCTTTGTTTAAAGTTAAGAAAATGAAAAAGAGTTTATAGTTAAAGTTAAGAAGAAAGTGGTAGAATAGAAGTGGAGAAAATCAGAAAGCGACTATGTACACATGATTATTTACAAAGAAGTGGGAAAGAAGTGATTTGGAAGATATGGTGAAAGAAATCGTGTTAGTGATAAAAGAAAAGAAAGAAGGTTAAGAATTACTTACCTAGTTTGATTGATGACTTACTTGGAAACCTGTGCATGTTCTACCTTTGTTTAGGAGGCGTTCAATGCATAGATCATAAGCCCGAGCTCAGTCCCCGTTCGCATTATATCATCAAGTCTAGCACAAGCATGAAGTGATATGTCTTGAGGAGGAGAACGTCTTCATGAACTATCGTTGGCACTCACACAACATCGTTATACTTGTGCTTTGGAATTCACTTGGAAACTTAACAAAAACAAACGAGGTAAAGTAGAAGAGGAAGACGAAAACAAAAAAAAATGAAAGTAAACAAGAACATAAAAATGTTACTTTTATGCTTGAAACGATGGAAGAAAGGAGGAGGGTACATGGTGTCACTCTCAACATATGCCTCTCTCTCTTACTTACATGAATCATCATCTAATCCTAAGCTTACATACACATTACAATTACATAATAAAGAAAAGAAAAACCTAAACTATAAATGAAAACTAGGCTAAATCCTATCTCTGCATGGTCATCCCATTTTCAGCGCAAAGACTGCCCTTTTATGGGCATAACCCACACGAGGGAGATCCCGGGGAGATCGGGGGAGCAAACGCTCCCCCTAACTCCCCAACAATGCCGCGGAAATGCGGCTTGGGCCGCGTTTTCACGGCTAGGGTGTGGCCAGGTGGCCACACCCTGTTGGTGGGTCACCCTGGTTTCACCCTCTGACTTTATCTGGAGTTGGTTTTTCGGTTTGAGTCCCGGATGCTGACGAAATGGCCTTGGATTCTTGGCTTTAATCGATCGATTCTGAGAGGATTCTTCTCAACCGGTTTTCAACCTCTTGATTTTGCCCTGATTTACTGAGTGCGAATTAATTCTGATTTAATTCAGAATTCTGGTGGGCTTTTGGGCTCATTTCTCTTCATCTCCTTGAGGATTGGGCCTACAAATAAAATTAGCATTTAATTAGAACAATGCAGGCTTTATTCTAAAATAAGTATGGAAATATGATACTAAATATGCAACAATAGCGACCAATCAGTAGTCGGTTACGTCATTACGACCTCTGAACCGGCAGATATCCAAGTCTCATCTTTCAGTCCGGCAAGGACTACTTTTTGTCATCATATGACAAAATTTTGAGCTTGGTGGCTTCTCAATCTGTTATGTCATTGTGACTTCTGAACCGGCAGATAGCCAAGTCTCATCTTTCAGTCCGGCAAGGACTATTTCTTTGTCACCATACGACAAAATTTTGAGCTTGGTGGCTTCTCAATCAGTTACGTCATTACGACCTCTGAACCGGCAGATAGCCAAGTCTCATCTTTCGGACTCTTTCAGTCCGACAAGGACTATTTCTTTGTCATAATATGACAAATTTTGAGCTTGGTGGCTTCTCAATCAGTTACGTCATTGCGACCTCTGAACCGGCAGATAGCTAAGTCTCATTTTTCAGTCCGGCAAAAACTATTTCTTTGTCATTATATGACAAATTTTGAGCTTGGTGGCTTCTCAATCGGTTACGTCATTGCGACCTCTGAATCGGCAGATAGCAAGTCTCATCTTTCAATCCGGCAAGGACTATTTCTTTGTCATTATATGACAAATTTTGAGCTTGGTGGCTTCTCAATCGGTTACGTCATTGCGACCTCTGAACCGGCAGATAGCCAAGTCTCATCTTTTAGTCTAGTGAGGACTATTTTCTCAAATGTGTGATTAATTCTCTCAGCTTATCACCGCTGAATAGATTAGTCATATCATTATTCCGTTTCCTTTTAAGGGCTGCAATACAACTTAAAAGCAAGAATTCAGAAGATAAAACAAGTTGAAAATGTAACAGGGGAGTCAAATAAAATCACTTTTTATTGATTCCAAAAGAGGGATACATGAATACACATATTACAAGCTACAACGGCACTTCATAGGACTTGATCTGTTCTTCAAGAGTGGCCAGCGTAGTCTTTATCTCTTCAGCAGCCCTGATAAGCGCCTGCAACCTCAAGTCAGCCTCATTAAAGCTCGCTGTCTGAGCCAAGCGAGCTTCAATTTCAACCAAGGTTGCCCTCTGTGCTAGCTTCTGCCGCAAGACTTCGTCATTCTGGGCCTTAAGCTGCTCAAGCCGGGCAGTCTCTTCAAGATGCACTGGTTCAGTCTTGGACAAAAGAAGATTAGCCTTCCTGATCATTTCCTTGGCCTTTTCAATTTTATCCTCAGCGTCAAGAAGAGCCCCGAGCTCTACTTTCCTTATCTCCAAGGATTTCAAATCAGAAGAAATTGCCTTAGCAGCTTCTTGAGCGGCGAGATGAGCTTCATGCATCTGAGCAGCAAGATGCGCAAGCTGTTCGTTAACTGAAGACTCCAGATCTGAATGGCTAAGACGGCGTCATTCGTCCACATCCCTCTCGAGTCTATCCACCAGAAGCTCCAATGTGGCGGCCTGGTCATCCCCTCTAAAGTCTCGGATACTGTCAATACTTTGGGAGAGGACCACCTTTAAAGCAGAGAATGAGGTAGTCGAGCCCTTCAAGACCAAAGCAATGGATCGCTTCAAGATCTTATAAAAGATGTCGACTAATTCAGCCACGAATTCATTCTTGGCCTTAATTACTCCTGGCAAACAAGTAGCCCCTGAAGACAGAGTTTCCACTGGCTTCACTGGTGTAACTATGGAGGAAATAATAGAAGCACTGACTGCAGCAATATGAGGGGTCGTCGGTGATCTCAGAAGAGTCCTCATTGAAACTAGTATACTAGCCACAGCCGAGGTAGGACTAGTGACTATTTCTGGGAGAGCTGGCTCAACCACTAATGTTGGAGAAGTAGAACTGGTAATCACCTTCAGCTCTGCGCTTGGCAAGATAGGCGGCACTGGCGAAACCTATGCCATCTCACTCACCGATATAGTTGGAAGTGAGGTTGGTTCCATGACTACCATTTCCTCAATTTCATTTCCTCTGGCTGGTTCAGGCTGATAAGAGGGCAACCTGTGATACAAAGCATCCAACTCGGCAGCATCCGCCGCAGTCGAAGTACTTACTTCATCCCTGATTCCCTCAGGAAGATTGGTTGGCTCTCTTGAGGTCGATGCACCCAGAGGCGGAATACCTGCAGCAAGACTTTGTTTAAGCAAGGCATAATAAATAGCAGGAGTAAAAAAAGTCAAAACACTACCAAAAGATGATGTCACTTCAATCATCTTGATGGCTGCATCAGTCCCTGCAGGCTCCATTGGAAAATCTTTGGCAGAATCAACACGAATGGCCGGCCTACCTTCACTTGCCGAACCCTCCGTGGTCCACCCAAAAGAGCTAGAAGCTATGGGACTTCTTTTTGAAGTCCCAGCACCCGAAGGACCTACATTGGCCGCATCACCTCCAGACTCTTCTGAGACGGCGAAATAGCTAGCCTCATCGCCTTCCCTATAGGTGAACAAGGGATCATAATGCTCCCCTTGTTCTCCGGCAGCCTCAGCTCTCGGACTTCTCACCGCCTCAGTTTCTGAATCATAAAGTTAACAATGAGCTGTATGGAATACATAAGAAGTATATTACAAGAACGGAGCTGATCTTACCCAGGTCCGGAGCAGCTTTACCAATAGTCTGCCTAGGAGCCGACAACCTAATGATTAATGGAGCAGGAGGAGGAGGCACTATAGATGATTCTCCCTCTGCAATAACCGTAGGAGCGTAGAGACGAGGCTTCTTCACTACCCTCTTCCTACGAGATCCACCTTCCCGCTTTCGCTTGAAGTGGACGTCAGGGTCTTCTTTCTCCACTTCTTCCACATAAACATGTTCCATGGGGGCCGTGCCTACCCCACCAGAAGCAGCTATTAGAGCCTCTGCACCTGTATCCGCTTTAAAGCGAGGACTTCCTGCATCCGAGGCTTCGCTATCATCAACAGCAATGCATTCCCCGAGGCCTGGAACGCGGACCAACTTACCCTCGCTCTTCTCAGTGACCTTCCGCTTTAGCCGCTGAGAGATTAACTTCACACCAAAGGAATTAATAAAAAATTCAGTGGGTGTGGAGTTCGAAGTTCTATACCACTGACAGAATCCCAGGGTCGTCAGAAGGTTCGGAGACCTTAGCGGCGTGCACAGTCGCGCCTCAGTACAGCCAGCAATGAAGAACCGCCAGGCACGAGCTCCATCGATGAGGCTCCCCATAAAGGCCAGACTGTTGTTTGGATTGCCTACATATAGTTGGTCATACCCAAACTGAGGGCAAGCCGACTCAGAATATAAGGCTCTAAGTAACGGTGTCCCCGCTTCTTTACAACAAGTGTGATGGCCGAATGCTAACCAGCCACTCGAAGACTCCCCGACTCAATGATGTCTGCACTTCCCCTACATCCTTGAATTCTTCGCCATAGCCTGCATCGCGAATGTAGGGAAAGCATCGGAAAAGGCTATAGACGTCATGACGGCACAACAGTTTAAGGACCGCAGCCACATAAGTCTTTGATCACGAACACCCCTCGAATCGATGGAGAAGCGCCATGCGAACACCTTCTGGGGGCTCCTCTCCGGCTTGGATAATGGAAGGGCAGTGAAGGGCGAACCATGCCATCAAATAAGTATACGGTAAACCTATTCTGGGGTTCGGTCCGTCACGAGGCAAGATAGCCCCCTTTCCCCGCTTCGTCGTTGGTGGCCTACAGAAAGCCTCCGTCAATCCACGAAGGCCTCTTTGAATACAGCACACCATGGCTAGAATAAGTCCAAGAGAACGACCATGGACTAGACGAACGACAAGCAATAAGACAGTCAGATGAATGACATCGCCAGACGAAGACGGCACCACACATCTCTTCAACCAGACCGTTAGAAAACCATCCAGAAGTGCCTTCCGGGACGTCGGTCGATGAGCCTGGTGGTGGAAACTCTGAAGAATATCGCCTTTCTCATAGGGTCCGTCATCTTCTTCCAGAATCAAATCCCCTTGAGAGTGCTTTTGCATCCGGCGAAAGATGTCTTTATCTGCAACTCCACAATAAGCTACTTCAGGAGTACCTTCCAGGTCAGGGAACAAATAATTTTCCCAACTCTTCAAACTGCATGAAGCTCCCTTATGGCTCCCATGCATGTTGGAGCAAATGTAGAGGTGGCACATCAATTCTCAGTAAGTCTCAAATAAGGCGGACTCCTGCTTCTCCAGAAGTGCCAATTCCGCCTCACATGGGAAATATTCTTCATATGGGAGAGACCCAAGGCAGAGCAGAGACTTCCCACATCTCGTGCAGAACCATGCCAACAAGAGTGAACAAGGTCCCTGTAGCCGGAGAGTACAACTCAAAGATGGCGTAAAAGTTCGCTACGCTCATCTGAATGCCATAACAGGTCGCCCTGACGACCTCGTAAAATCCCAGCCTCTCCAGATCCTCCTCAAAATGAGCAAGGACATATAGAGTCAAGTCCCTCCACCATGCCTTGGGAGGGTGAATCCACCCCGGAGTCCTGAAATCAGTGGCTGGATAATTGCCACACACCTTAAAGTACTGATTTCCAAAGGTCTGAGCCACCGCGAGATTTTCTCCCACTGGGATGTCTGGAAGTACATTCCCAGGGTGGAGACCCAATATGCAGCGAGGAGGACCCGCCCTTGTGTAACCGGGGGACGGAATTATCAACTTCCCTACGTGAACAGAGTCAGTAGTCTGAGTCACTTGCCACTGCATCTTTCGAGCCCTCGTCACACATTGAATGAAGGGCAAGGGAAAATATCGCTTGCTAGATGGGAGATAGTACTTCTCACCATCCAATTTGAAAATCCACTGCCCCTCTCCGGCTAGCAGCTGGTGATTGTTGTCTGGCGCTGTATCTCCGAACATGAAGCCAGGCTTTCAATAGATTCTTCGGTCAGAATCTTCAAGGGAAGTAGTAGTTAAGATGCTTCTCATGGTGCACTGATCCCCACCATGAATAAGTGCATCCCGAGCAGGAGCGCTTCGCTCACTGAATATCGAAGCCTGCCCTTAAAACTGTAGGCTGACGTTGCCATCCAACCCCCTGGCTATACCAAAGAGACTGTTCAGAGGACTAGGAGTATAGTGCACTGCAAAATAAGGAGAGACTATGATTAGTTCATTAGCCAAACGAGAGCTAAAACAAGAATGTAATTTTTATTGAGGCATAGCTTCGCTCTCCGAGCGAAGCTGGCCTAACAATAGCTTCACCCCGAAGCTCAGCTTCGCAGCTGCAGCTTAACTCCGCACTCCACATGAAGGCAGGATGTAGAAAAAAAGTCCAAGTATTAGCTTCGCTCTGGAAGCTTGACCTCGAACAACAGAACGCGACAAAGCCCCAGGGGCTAACTTCGTCAGAAAGGTACTGTTGCCAAAAAATTATTTTAAGGGAATTAAGGTCCTTTTCAGTTACACTCCAAGGGTTAGCTTCGCATCCTATCATTCAACAGGATGTGAACCGCCTAAGGGACAGCTTCGCCTGGAAGCTTGAAGAAGAGACCCTTCGGTTCTAAGATTCCCAATCAAGAAATTAAGGGAAATTCAGGAAATTGAACTCCCTAAGATCACGAGATCATGATTGATCACTCTGGATTCATCAGAAGATAGCCAGAAATTGGCTTTAAAAGAGAGATGAAAATCTCTGATCAAAAGGGAAAGATCCCTACCCGTGATAGGTCGTTCGATGACCGTAGGAGGAGAAGGACCCTCCGTCGTAGAGGTTGCTACCTTTTTTCCTGCCCATCTTTTGGGAGCCATCGGAGAACTGAAGAAGAAGTTCTTGAAATTCCAAACGGAGGAGGAAGAAGAAAAGAGTCAGAGTTCTCTGAAAATTCAAAGAGAAGTGGGGCTTTCTCTTTCAGCCCGATCAGGCATTTATAGGCTGATGATTGCCTAAATGTTGCCTCCTCGAAATGAGCGCAGGCAGTCATTTCAAATTAATTTGAAACGGCGCCTAAGGCGCCTTCCCAAGAAGCGTTACTTCAGCCCCACTAAGGGCTAACTCCACCGTGAGTCCAGTGTTGACTTAGCGCGATACTTAAATAACTTCGCTGAGAAACATGCCTTAGCTCCGCTAAAAGCACATCTGTAGCTTCACGGAAATTCCGTGCTAGCTTCGTCAGAAACTAGCTCCTGACTTATTTGGAAATCTATTTTCAGCTTCGCTGGAAACTTAGCTCAGCTGAGAGTTCTCATTTCCTCCTAGGGGAAAGGCTTGCCTAAGTTGGTCCACCTCAGGTGTTCTCGAATCAAAAAGAAGGGAAACAAAGCAGATAAACAACACAAAATAAACTTTTATTGATTCAAAAGGGAAGATACATTGGCTCTACATCAAAGTGGTCTTTCGTACAACCGAATCATTGCTCCAAAGGCATACAAGTGGTCCTATCTATTTTCAAGCCAAACTAACTGGACACAAAAGGCCTTCCTCCTGCACAAGGCTGTAATCCTTCGCATAATGGCAGATTTTGCCATCAAGAAGCTGGATCTTATTTGATGAAAATTGGCAAAGGATCGGTTGCCACCAGAAGCTGGATCTTCTTTGATCAAAATTTGTAAAAGAAGGATCCGAGACCTTACAAGTGATGTCCGCTTTTCCGAAGTGGATCATCTCGGATAAGTGACTACCAGCCCCTTCTCGAAGTGGATCATCTCGGATAAGCGACTGCCAACCTCTTCTGGGAACACGCATCAGCTGCCCAAATTGTTCCTCCTTCTTAGGATTAAAATTTCAACTAAAAAAATCTAGGGACAATTTTCTAGTCTCTTTCATTAAGATGAAAGACTGGCAACCACAATTCACTGCAATGCAAGATGGAAAACAGGTTAGCAGTAAAGCAAAGGAAAATGCAAGCATAGTACGCTAAGTCAAATTCTTTGGGTGAAGTAATTTATATCCGATCCAGTTGCGCTTTAAGGATGGATTTCAGTTAAGCAGAGGATAGTCTCGCTTGCACAGTGATGATGGGCTAGCTCAGCATAAGTCAAGTCTTAGCTCCGCCTAAGACAGTTATACTGAAGGAGCGTCAAAAAGAGCTAAGTTCTAGCCTCGCCTATATGGCTAAGCCAGACTGATCCACAGGGACGCAGTCTTGACCCCACCTTATGGTAAGACTGGCTCAACCTTGCAGAGACTAAGTCTCAATTCTTGCCTATGTGGCGAACTTAACAGGCAAGATGAAATGATCTTTCTTTGATCAAGTGAAAATGGTAGCTTCGTCAAAGAAGCTGGAAAATAGGGCTGAAGCCCTGCTCTGCAAATCAGTCAGATACAAAATGAAGAGCAAGAGAAATCAATCCCTGAGGCAGCTGATAAAGCTAAATTAAGGGAGATAAACTCCCTAAAGTCACTAGTCCATTGGTGAAGTCTCTGGGTGACCGAGACTCACCAATTCTTAGCCAGTTAATGACCAGAGTGGGCACCCCCACTATTTCAGAGATCTGAGTATATTTCTCTGAACAACCAGGAGATATCATGAACAGATTACTTCTCTACAGAAGACCTCAAGTGTCCTATTTATAGGCCTCATGGCCTGATCGCATCGCCGCTGCTTCAAGCTTAGAAGCGCGAGCAAATTTAAGGCATTTATTGAGCCTTGAGAAGGGAATAGTCTCCCTCGAAAATGCGCGCAGAAGCAATAATCTTCCTCGTTAATACAAGAGAGGTTATTCTAACCTCGAAGAAGGGGCAGTCCTTCTCGAAACTAGCCAAAAGGCAGTTGGCCTCGGGAAAGGAACGACGTTCCAAGACCAATTTGAAGCGAATCTACTCCGGGAGGCTCGAACGCGGAGCTACTCAGACGCGAAGCTACCCAAAATCGTGAATCTACACGATTCCTCGGCGAACTTATTCCAATCCGGAAGCAGGATTGAAAGCGAAGCTGAACTCAACCACCATGGCGACGTTCGTACTTCACATACCATCAATCAAAGCAATTCAAAGTATTTCGAAGTCTGAATCATTCCATTGCAGACTTTCAAAAACTTTGAAGGGGGTCTTGTTGACACTCTAAAAAAGACAAGATTCCCGATTGGCCTGAACAATGCCTACACTTGTTGACATTTACAAAAGACAAGTGACAGACAAGCTGACGACCAGTTCTATACCCATCTCCGAGGGACAAATCAGCAACCTAGACTCTACTAATCCAGTGAAGCAGATAGTAAGTCCAGATTGTCTTTGAAGAGACCTAAGCAGGTCTAAGATGCTAGGTTAGCTCAACACTTAGCATCACATGAGCCCGAGGAGATAACCTCACCTGACAAGCTACGTTTGTCCAACTTCGCCTTGAAGCTGTTCAAAGCTCTATTGTAAGCTAACTTACAGCTTCGCCTGAAGTGCTCAGTTAACTCCGCAGAGAGTTAGCTTCGCTCGAAGCCACACGCAACTGCGCAGAAGGACGTTCGGTAGCTTCGTCACAGATGTTTATCCAGCTCCGCTGAAGAGCTTTCTTCTAACTTCACCAGATGCTCCTTCTAGCTCCGCTGTGAGCTCGACGCGACAGCTTCGCTGCGGGTATTTTATGGTCAACGTTTGACCAATCAAATCTTCAGATGAGATCAAATCTATTCAAGATCAAATCTAATCGAGATCAAATCTGAGATCAAATTTGGTAGTTGTTTACCATAATCTCTTGAATCTCCGAAAACAAGTAAGAGGATCAGGGCAAATCTTTCAGTTATTTGGAAAGAATCAAAGCTGATCAGGAGATTGACGCTACCTACTATTCCTAGCTCCACAAAAGCTGATTCTAGCCTCGCGACAAGGCTACTTTTCAGATTTAAACAGATTGACTCAATCTGTTTTCAGATTTTCAAGGGACAATTATACCCCTGCTCTCGCTATAAATAGCCCACCAGGGGCATACGAACAGAGACACACAAACACACGCACAGGCAAAGAGACGCACTGAGAGACGGCTAAACAGAGATCTATTCTCTTGCTTCTAAGAATTCAGAGAACTACTTCTCTAATCAGGGTGCTAATACCCTAATACCTTCCTTCCTCTCAAGGAATTCCCAGAACCAGGCGAGAAGGAATTACCAAGTGGAGGCAGTTTGAGAAGTAACAAGAGAGTTCTACCAACCTTCTATTCTCCGATTCCCCGAATAGGCGAGAAGGGAATCCCATCGATCGCATCGTCAAAGGGACAAAGTGGTCGCGCGCTGACCAGACTCATATCGGCATACTTCTCCAGAATCTCAGAGGAGATCTACTTGTAATCTTTTTAGAATACTTGTAATTTAGCTCCTCGACCCCTTTTTGTAAGTTTTCCCTTTTTGCAAAAATCAATGGAAAACAGGTATGAGGGAGCCCAAAGCGACATACGATGTTCTGCTAGAGGAATTTGACTATTCATTGTTCTGTGAAGTCGGAGAGTGGCACCGCTTCCACCCACTTGGTGAAGTAGTCTTTGGCTACTAGTAGGAATCTATACTAGGGTAGCGCTCGAGGAAGGGCGCCCACCATGTCTAGCCCCATTGCGTGAAGGGCCAGGGACTCTGTAGAGTATGGAGATCCGTGCATGGTCTATTTGAATAAGGAACGAACCTCCAACTTTACGGATATTTTTTCACCTATTTCTTGGCATCATTGAATATCTTAGGCCAATAGTATTCATGGTTGATGGCTTTATGAGCGAGAGACATGGTTCCCATAATCACCATCATGGATCTGCTGAATTACCCTACTGGATTCCTCCAGAGCGAGGCATCTCAAGTATGGGTCAGAGTCTAATTTGGAATAAGACTTCTTGATCAGTCATATATATTGCATACATATTGTCACATTTTCATGCTTGTTATCTAAATAAATCATATTAATAAGTCCTATTGTTCTTTATAAAATACAAGCCCATTGCTAAAGGATAGGCAAGAGAAACGAGCTCAAAAGCCCATTTAATTCAGAATAAATTTAAGATCAGGGAATTAGGGCAGATCTGGGCAAATCATAGAGATTGAAAATCGGTTAAAATGAATCTTCTCAAATCAAGCGGTTGAAGCCAACAAATCAAAGATCGTTTCGTCAAATCTGGGAGCTGCAACAGTAAATCCAGTAGGACAAAAGGGAGCCTAAATCCACGCCAACCGTCGCTTCACCTGGATATGGCCAATTGGCCACATCCAGGCCGCGGATCCGCGGCCCAAGCTTGTTGGTGGTCCTCACTCCCTTCCCTCTGGGTTTTTGCCTATAAAAGGCAGGGTTTTCAACTGAAAATTAGCGAGGACTAGGATTAAATTTCTTGCTCATTTTTAAGGTTTAGGCTCTTTATTAGATAGTATAGAGAAGTTGTATCTCTTTTCTTTAATTTGTACTTTAGTCCAAATACCAGTGAGAGAGAGGAATTAAGTGATTGTAATCTGAAGATTGAAGTGACGTCAATAAAAGATCAAGCTCTCTCCTCTTCCACTCCAATTCACGGGTATGTCTTGTGTTATTTTCATGTCTAGTTTTGTATTATTCATGAGTAGCTAAATCGATTTTCTGGGCTCACTATTACTCCTCTCTCTGATCCCTCTTCTTTTCGAATGGTTTTGATGAAAAGACCCAATGAATCATTTGCATGCCTAACTTAAGCCTTTCTTCTTGAAAGTGTTCTTGAAGGCACATGAGGATGGGTTTGGAGTTTTAAATTTTTACTTCTTTTAAAAATGTTTCTTGAACTTGTTTTTATCTCATACTTGAATCTCTTGATGATTTAACATTCAATTCGAGATTATTTCTTAAAGAAAAGAATTAACTTTTTCAACCATCTTATGTGCTTTGCTTAAAACTTTCTAAAATCAATCTTAAGTTTTTGCTTATGATCAAGTTGAGGCACTAAGGATTTCAATAGAAGAACATATCGTTGAGTAGTGAGATAGTGAGCCCAGATTTTCTTCGTTATTAAAAAACAACAAATCACTTTTCAAACTTTATATAAAATTCACCTTTTCCAAAGCCTTCTCTAAATTTGCAACTTTTCTTTTAATCATCTCCCTTCTCTCCATTTTCTTTTTCAACTTAAAAGAAAGATACTAACTTTACTCTTTGTTATTTAATAAAAACACTGAAAAGCTTCTATCGCATTCCTCCTCGTGGACACGACCCGTTAGCCCAAAGCTACACGGTAATTCTCTTAACTCTTTGATTTTACAATCAATTTTTGGCGCTGTTGTCGGGGAGGGAATGGTGTATTTGTTTTTTAACAAGTTTGATGTCTTATTTCAAGGACATCAACATTCAGATTTAGCATTCAAGATTTACAGGAGAAAACTTGCAATTTTGTGCCCCTACTCTCGAAAGTAGGAAACAATTTCAAGAAATTGCTAGTGCAAAAGTTGAAATTTTTATTGGACTACTAAAACTCTTTTTTGAAGACATATTGCTAGCAAAAATTAAGTTTTTGTGTGTTATATTCTTTCTATATCTGCTATTCACAATTCCTGTTTTAATCCAACAGTAATTTAAGTGATTGTTAATTGCTTAAAAAACGTTTAGACTTGCATTTTAGGCATTTGTCTAATTACGTTTATTTTACAATTACTGTTGAAGATAGCTAGAGATAAGGTACGTATGCATAGAATATAGTTTAGGAAATATTCTTGGGTGATATTTGCTTTTGACTTTTCCATATCTTGCACACTTTGCACAATTAATTATAAGGGAAAAACCCAAATCAAGATAAGGTGGGGAAGTCATTACCCTTCCTTAGCCCACAAACCATCTCCAAGCACACAAAACCTAAGCCTAAGTAAAATATGATAGACGTTGGCCTTAAAGACATCTTGAACTCACTAGGAGATTATCCTAAGGGAAAAGGTGCTAGAATTTGACTCCTGCAAAATCAGTGTCTAGGAAAGGGATTGAGGGGCGAAACCCCGAAGGCTGGTGGTTTGGCTTAATTAGGCCCGTCGCTTTTGCGCGGATACCTCCCACTAATCTTGCCCTGACCTGGCTGATTAGCTTGTGGGCAAAGTCTGCATTATACCTCCTGTGGACAATCAACCAGTTAGGAGTTGTCTAGGTCAAGGTTACCTTAGACTAGGCTTGGTTGTTTATTTTTGTTGACTATTGGTGAACTTGTTTGTGATTGTGTTTGTGTATGCAAGTGTGGTCAAGAGACCCTAATTCATCTAGGTTAACTAGAAACACATCACCACCTAAGTTCGAACTAAGACCAGATTCGGTTATGGCTCAACCGACATCTTTGCAGGATAAGTTCTATCCCATTAGAACCTCACTTCCATCCTGCATCCAACTTCCATCGGTTGGTGAACACAACTTTGAGCTTAAGCCATAGTTCATCAACACGCTCCCTAAGTTTCATGGCTTAGAGTCTGAAGATGCTTATTTCTTCATAAGAGAATTTGAGGAAGTATGCTTAATGATGAAAATCTTACACCTTGCAGATGATGCTATTAGGTTGAGATTTGTCCCATTTGCTCTTAAGGACTTAGCCAAGAAATGGCTCTACAGCTTATCGGCCGGCTCTATCACATCCTAGGATGGTTTCATCAAGGTCTTCTTGAAGAAATTCTATCCAATTCACAAGATCGCTCTCGTTAGGAAAACCATCATGCAGTTCAAGGAAGAACCTAGTGAACCGTTTTGGACGTACTTTGAACGCTTCAAAGACCTCATTGTCCAATGTCCTCATCATTGAATAGAGAAATGGCGACAATACTAAATTCTTTATGATGGTTTAGATTACTCAACCAAGATCCTCTTAGAAAGCATGTGCCAAGGGGGATTCTTGCAGAAGGATGAGTATGAAGGATGGGACAGAATCTAGCTGAAAAGACCATTCAATGGGAACTTACTAGTGAAAGCTCTAGGAATCCAAACTCTATCTCTTCAAAAGGAGGTCTCCATTCAATTGAATCATCAATAGCTAAAGAGGCTAAGTTAGCTAACCTAGCGAGAAGACTGGAAGCTTTAGAAACTAAGGAACCAAGTCCAGTCAATCATGTCAGCCCGAACCAATTTTCAACTCCGGGTTGTACATACTGTCAGGCCATGAATCATGTGTTTGAGGAGTGTCCTATATTTCAAGCTCAACAACTCCTTTCTGAACAGATGAATGCAGCCTTTTCAAGGCTGAACAATGATCCTTACGCTCCAACGTACAATCCTGGCTGGAGAAATCACCCAAATTTCTCATGGAGCCAACAAAATAATGACCACCCACGGTCAAACCATACAAGCCACTTTCATCATTCCAATAATTCTTTCAATCATCAACCTAACTTTCCAAATCACCATCACAATTCTCCCAACAATTTTTCACATTATCAATAAAATTTTCCTAACCAAGCTCCACAACCCTCCTTTCAGAATCCTCAGCTTGAAAGGAGAATGACTGACTTGAGAGAAATATGACAAGGTACATGAAGAACCAAGATTCTCTCATGCAAATAATACAGAGGTTAGAGGGTCAAATGAGCCACTTAGCCAATCCACAACATGTGAGGCAAAACGGAACCTTGCCCAGTCAACCAATTATGAATCCTAGGAATTCACAACAAGCTCATTTGGTTGAGGATCAATCATTGAATCAATGTAATGTTATTCATACATTGAGGTCAGGAAAGAAGTTGATAATCAAGTATCAACACCACCCAATCCTAGTCAGCACAATCACACTCCAGTATCCACCTCATCTAGTCCCAATCCTTCCAAATCTGACGAATCTGAAACAGATAAGTCAACCAGTCTGGTGTACAAGTCTATAGTACCATTTCCTAATAGGCTAAAGAACAACAAGTAAAATCCACAAATGAATAAGATAATTGAGATATTTAATCAAGTTAAGATAAATGTGTCACTCTTTGATGCCATCCAACAAGTCCCATCATATGCAAAATTTCTTAAGGACATGTGCACTAAGAAGAGAAAGACTAATGTACCTAAGAAAATTTTCTTAGCCACTAACATTAGTGAGCTACTATCGGGTCCGATCCCTGTCAAGTACAAGGATCCGGGTTGTCTCACAATTGCCTGCACTATAGGACAAGCCGAGATTAGTCATGCACTTCTTAATTTGGGAGTAAGTATCAACCTGCTTCCATTCTCAGTTTATCAACAACTCGGGTTGGGCAATCTTAGTCCAACTCGAGTCACTATCTAACTGGCTGACCGTTCTGTGAAAGATTCAAAGGAAAAAATTAATGATGTCCTTATCTGGGTCGGGGAGTTTATCTACCCAGTTGATTTCAAAGTTCTTGAGACACAACCTGTGTCCAATCCTAGGGCTCAAACTCCTGTTATCCTAGGCGCCCATTCCTTGCTACTGCTAATGCTATTATCAATTGTAGGATGGGTCTATGAGATTAACCTTTGGGGACAAGGCTAGAGAAGTCAATGTCTTTAACCTAGAATGACAACCTCGTAAGATAAGAGACCAAACATTTGAGGTAAACTTTATTGAAAATAATTATGATGAAGAGAGTGAAGGTATAGAGAATGAGTCGCTGTTTCTTAATGAATTATTTAAGAATGAATGCGATTATCTTGATGAGAAGGCATATGTCAGAAATCCTAATGTTAGAGTACCCTTTAAAAAAGGAAAATTTGATTTGAATATCTTCACTTTCGATGAGCCAGCCAATAATATATCGCATGAGAATATAATTCAAGAATCTCCGATTGACATACTCTTTGAAAATCTCTTCGAAGAAGAACTCATGTGTTTGGATGAACCAACTAGAGATATTTTGGTTAATTACACAACTCCAGGGGAAAGTGTTGACCTACGCTTTGAGGAGATATATGGAACTGAGTTAGAATTCTTAGGCATTCATAATGAAGAAGTTCCAACAGAGAAGCGTGGTATAGATCAATTTTTGAATAATGAATGTAGTAATATGAGGAAGAAATACCTAAAAAAAGTGAGATTGGGGAGAAAGAGAGCTAAAATGACAAAAAAATTGGCCTCCCCATGCCCTATAAAGAGGACCCATTGGAATGATGGGAAGAGAGCTAGAGAGATGAGACCGAAAAAGATCTAGGTGTAGGAGAAACTTGACGTTGTACATATTTTTGTATAATATATGCACCTCTTTTACATTTCATTTCATGCTTCTATACATTTCTTTCATACATTGGGGACAATGCATGAGATAAGTGTGGGGGAGGGTTCTAACATGACTAATATAACTAAAAAAAAGAAAATAAAGAAAAAAATAAAGAAAAATATATATAAATAAAAAAAACTTTTTGAAAGGTAAGAACAATATTTTGATATATTGTTATAAGAAATTAAGCAATTTTAAGGAATAAGAAAATCATAATTAGGATTTCTTACACTTGGTCAAAATAAGATGACTTGTTTGATTTTTAGGGTTAGGAAGAAAATTTGTGAAAGTAATTTAGTCTTGATCTTTACCTTAATGAAATATGCACACTTTATACACTTACACACTTAGGGTTCAAAACAAAGACTCTTATGCCTTATTAAAAAAAACTATATATGTATAAAAAAATAAACAAATCTAATTATTGATTAGCTAAGTGCTTTGGCCTAAGCAAGCCTTGGTATTTATGAAAAGATAATTAGAAAGGTTTGAAAATATATATATATCCTCTGATTAAGCTGGGTATTTATGCATCATGAATCATAAGTATTCATGCCTAAAAGGGGTACATTTTATAAATAAAAACCTTGGTTTCGTGGCCTTGTCTGCTCGAGTGTTTAAGTCCTTAGGGGTGTTTTCTCACCTGCTGCCTTAAAACTGTCTGGTTTGGGTGTCACCGACTAAAGGCTCATTACATGGGCAGATTAGAAAGCCTAATGGAATTGAGGAATAAATACCATCAAAAATAAATATAAACAAGGAATAAGAGTTAATGCTAAAGAACCCTTAGTCAAACTTCACAGTCACGATGATTCATATGACTCAGGATAAAGTAATAGACTATATAAGAAACACAATTTGACTCCTTACTTTGATTGATGACATGTTTTTGAATAGTAACTAAGTTTAGGAATAAAAATTTGATATTTCTATAACTTATAAATTACTTAAACTCTTACAAATATACTTCAAATATTTTTCTCTTTTCAAAATTCTTTTTGAAAATACTTACTTTTTTTTCTCTTTCTTTATGGATTTTGCGGGTGCAATCCACTGAAAACCCTCACAAGACAAAACTCATCCTCTAGGGGTAACTTAGAGGTTTAATGGCTTGTTGCACATTCTCAGTACAATCGAGTGACCTACGAAAGTGGTCTAATAATTGATTAAGATTAGCTTTGATATTTTGCTCGAGGGCGAGCAAAAGATAAGTGTGGGGGTATGATCGGTCACATATATTGCATACATATTGTCACATTTTCGTGCTTGTTATCTAAATAAATCATATTAATAAGTCCTATTGTTCTTTATAAAATGCAGGTCCATTGCTAAACGATAGGCCAGAGAAACGAGCCCAAAAGTCCATTTAATTCAGAATAAATTTGAAATCAAGGAATCAGGGCAGATCTGGGCAAATCATAAAGGTTGAAAATCGGTTGAAATAAATCTTCCCAAATCAAGCGGTTGAAGCCAATAAATCAAGATCATTTCGTCAAATCTGGGAGCTGCAACAGTGAATCCAACAAGACAAAAGGGAGCCCAAATTCACGCCAACCGTCGCTCCACCTGGATGTGGCCAATTGGACATATCCAGGCCGCGGATCCGCGGCTTGGGCCGCAGATCCACGGCTTGTTGGTGGAGATAAGGGGAGCGTTTGCTCCCCTTATCTCCTCACTCCCTTCCCTTTGAGTTTTTGCCTATAAAAGGCAGGGTTTTGTACTGAAAAATTAGCGAGGATTAGGATTAAATTTCTTTCTCATTTTTAAGGTTTAGGCTCTTAGTTAGATAATGTAGAGAAGTTGTATTTCTATTCTTTAATTTGTAGTTTAGTCCAAATACCAGTGAGAGAGGAATTGAGTGATTGTAATCTAAAGATTGAAGTGACATCAATAAAGGATCAAGCTTTCTCCTCTTCCATTCCAATTCACGGGTATGTCTTGTGTTATTTTCATGTCTAGTTTTGTATTATTTATAAGTAGCTGAATCAATTTTCTGGGCTCACTATTACTCCTCTCTCTGATCCCTCTTCTTTTCGAATGGTTTTGATGAAAAGACCTAATGAATCATTTGCATGCCTAACTTAAGCCTTTCTTCTTGAAAGTGTTCTTGAAGGCACATGAGGATGGGTTTGGAGTTTTAAATTTCTACTTCTTTAAAAACGTCTCTTGAACTTGTTTGTATCTCATACTTGAACCTCTTGATGATTTAACATTTAATTCGAGATGATTTCTTAAAGAAAAGAATTAACTTTTCCAACCATCTAATGTACTTTGCTTCAAACTTTCTAAAATCAATCTTAAGTTTTTGCCTATGATCAAGTTGAGACACTAAGGATTTCAATAGAAGAACATATTGTTGAGTAGTGAGATAGTAAGCCCAGATTTCTTCTTTATTAAAAAATAACAAATCACTTTTCAAACTTTATACAAAATTCACCTTTTCCAAAGCCTTCTCTAAATTTACAACTTTTCTTTTAATCATCTCCCTTCTCTCCACTTTCTTTTTTAACCTAAAAGAAAGATACCAACTTCACTCTTTATTATTTAACAAAAACATCGAAAAGCTTCTATCGCATTCCTCCCCGTGGACACGGCCCGTTAGCCCAAAGCTACATGGTAATTCTCTTAACTCTTTGATTTTACAATCACTTCTTGCATAGGAGGTCTCTCAGGAGTATGTATCTGATGGCGAGATGCTGCAACCTCTTGGCTTTAGCCTTGTTATTGGGGTGCGTCCCATTTCTTAGATAGGATATGATAGGATCCCTTCACCCTGGAGAAGTATCCATACACAACACTTTCTCATCAAACTTGTGGATGCTTGGCTTCAAGATGTACTCGACGAGAATCTCGCATCTAAATTGGAAGTCGACAGCTGATGCTAGTGTTGCCAGGGAGTTAGTGTGGCTATTCTCGGATCTCAGAACTTGTATGAAGTTGCAACAGGAGAATTTGGATTTTCAAGCTGTAATGATCTTTGATTAGTATCCAATTTTACATCTTCATATTGCATTTTCCTACCGATTTATGAATGAAATACTGCTTCTAAATCGTGTTTTGGTCTATTTGTAGATAATCAAGAGTTTAAGGGCAAATTTAGAATAAGACCTAATTAAACCCAATATCGGGTAATTAAATCACATTTCTTGGAGACCAAGGTAGAGAGGTTCTAGAAGATACATTGGATCCAGAAATTAAGAATGAATCTCGAGAAATACAGGACCAAATTACCAAATTTCAGATATATACAAAAGCTTCTTGAAGCTGGACGACACTGAAATACACCTAGAGGGGGGGTGAATAGGTGTACTAGCTAATCTAATGACAAATGATGCGGAATTAAAAACTCAATTGAAACACGCTATGCGTAACCAAAGAGTGTAGCCGAGTTCCCTGTGAAGGGCTCTAGACTATTTCCTCTAGATTCCTCTAAATTAAGAGTTGAGGTACTATATAAAGCTCTCTTGGTTCAACACAAGTGTGGGCACACACGAACTATATCTAACATATGAATATGTGCAATATAAAGTAATGCAAGATATAAGAGAGATAGAGTTAAAAGATAGTGGATCAACGCAAATAACAAGATATGTTTTGAGGTTCGAGCCATTGCTCTATGTCCGATCTGCACACAGAAGGATTTCCACTACGTTCACACAGAACTTTTCATAAAAGGACCTCCACTGAGGAATTACAATTCTACACTTGGAGTACACTACTCCTCTCTCAATGACAATCACCTCTACACAAGAGGGATATACACAAAGTCAAACCACAATCACCTCTACACAAGAGGGATAAGGCATAAAGTCAAAATTCAAACACAATCATCTCTACACAAGAGGGATAGGCACAAAGCCAAATCAAATAAAAGGTTACAAACTTGGTGATTTAATGATCACAAGCAACACTTGATGATTACAATAGACCACAAATAATATTCCTCACAAAAACAAGATCCTATAGATAGGATTAGAGATGATAACTCAAGTGTGAGAAAATAAAATGTTTGAAAAGAAAAAAAATAAAGAAAAACACTTGGGAAAAGCACTAGATAGATATTAAAATAAAGATCAAAAATCAATTTCCTAAAGACTCTCTTTTCTTTAATTTTTTTCAATACTTTAAAAAAAATAAAAGATAAAACTTTTTGGCACAAAAACTCCTTTTAGACTTGTTGCAAAACACTTGAAAGATGGGAAGAAAAGCTCTCTAAAAATCTTGTTAAAAACAGCTTGAGAGAAGCCCTTTATATAGGCTCTCAAAAATATAGCCGTTGGCAGCCAGAAAAGGTCATTTTGACCTTCTGGTCGACCGGCCAACGTCATATTTTTAATCGTTGAGCCACCGATCAATCGCCCGCTCGACCGCCCCAGGCAAACTTGCCTTCCTTCGACCGCTCGGTCGACCAAGCCCTTACTCAGCCTGTCGGTCGACCGCCCGGTCAACTGACGCTACCCGAGAGTTGGGTAGTTACAGTCGGTCGACCGCCTTGTCGACTGGCCTTATAGGCTGGCCTTGTGCATATTCTTGTGCACATCGATCGACCAACCCGATCGACCGAGCTCAGGTTCGGTCGACCGCCAGCAGGCTCAGGCAGGGACAAAAAGGATATAAAACTTAGTCTTTTTAACCTCTATAAAATCTCATAAAATCTCATAAATTTTACAAAAATCAGTTCTTATAAATCTTTAAATAGCAAATATGCGTGACAAAAAATCAACACATATTACAAGCTATTTGAACTATTTTTATGATATAAAAATTAAGCTTTAAACTGAAAATAGTATTTTCTAAAACTTGGATTTTGAAATGAAAATCCGTTTTCTCCAAAACTTGTATAAATGCAAAAATATGATATTGAAACACATTTGAAGCATATTGTGTATGAATAGAATCTAATACATATGTAAATGATATACCTATGTATTTTACATGAAATCAAAATAAGTTTTGTTAATTACAAAACACTAAATACATGAAATAGAATCTTCAAAATAAGTTTTTCTAAATATATGAAGCATAAATATGAAATCACCTAGAGGGGGGGTGAATAGGTGATGGCTATATGAATTATGGCAATAATGCGGAATTTAAAAATTAACTTAACAATTAGCACAATACACAAATTCTTGCAAGTAATAGACAATATAAAAGTGCAAGTAATAAAGAGATAGAGTTTAGAGAGATTTGATCAAACGCAAACACAAGGAGTTGTTTCCGAGGTTCGAGCCACGCTCTACGTCCCCGCCTTCACACTTGAAGGATTTCCACTATTGAGGATCCCACTGGATCAACAATACAAGGACACACTTGTCCGTCTCTCGTGATGCCGCAATACCACCTTGAGCACACTAGCTCGCCTTGAGGCCGATGCTCTACAACTTGACTCAAGTAAGAAAAGAGTGATCAACACTTGATCACTTTACAAAAGCTCACTAAGCACAATCCTAGAACCAAATATGTAGATGTAGATATATGGGATTGTGTAGTGCAAAGCTAGAGAGAAGTAGAGATGTAGGCTTCAAGATGGGTGATTGGAATTTTGGCTTTTGAGAGAAAATCTTGTCTAAAAGGAAGAGCTTGGAAATCTTTAGAAATCTCTTGTAAAAATATTCTTGATAGCTCTAAAAATTGTTAGTCATATCAACTGAAGTGACCTCCTATTTATAGGGGTCAAAAACATCCTAAGAAATCCGTTGGAATCAAATCCCAAAAGAGAATCAGCCAGAAAAATAGCTGTTGGATCTGTCAGAACTTTTGACAGAGTCCGGTCGACCGGGTCGGTCGACCGCCAACGGTCAAAAATGTGACCGTTGGGGTTCATCGGTCGACCGGGTCGGTCGATCGAAAACTCCTGTGAAAGCAAGTGTACATCGGTCGACCGGGTCGGTCGACTGATATAGACGTGCACAGTATTGTGCACATCGGTCGACCGGGCCGGTCGACCGGTTACTGTGAGTTCTGAAAAACAGAACTTCCAGAACCAGAAATTTTTGGGTTTTTGGTTTTGGGTCTTGGGTTAAAATTTTGGAACTTGTAAAAACATAGAGTATGAGCATGTGTCATACTTCTATCATGTTAAAATAGTTTGATAAAAATCCTTTTGATAAAAACTTGTTTTTCCATAAAAATGTTTTTCCAAAACTATTTTCTTTCTAAAAACTTATTTTCAAAATATGTTCTCTTTAGAACTAAGTTAGAAATGGAATTTGAAAGTCTTTTTGAAGCCATGAACCTAACTAAAAGATGTGTGTGTGTGTGATAATCCCATAGCTCTACTTCTAATATCTAGCTTTGACAAAATATCTAAAAATAAAAAATAAAAATACAATTCTTGTTTTTCTTTGTTGTCTTGGTCTTGTCTTGATCTTCATATCATCATCTTGATCCCAAAGCATCCTAGTTGTGCATAGCTTGGGAATCTTCATTTTTGCGGCGAACTCCAAATGTGTGAGTCTTTTAGCGGAGCCGTCAAAAACAACTTGTTAAATAACCTGAAATATTCTGAAACACAAATGTTAAATACATAACTAAATATGTTTTGTTATCATCAAAATAACTGGGATAATGGCCTTTGGGCCAACAATCTCCCCCTTTTTGATGATGGCAAAACATATGTAGTTATCACAAAATATTTTGGGTAGAGACTTCAAATGAAGCTCCCCCTCAACACATGCATATATAGGAAAACATATGTAAATGATAAACACCATATTTCCATGCCAACAAATAATACCAAATACTCATGTCATAGAATAGATGAAGGAAATGAGTTCATACATGACATAAATAAGAGATACATAAAAACACAAGATAACCATGTCCACAACACATACAAAAAAAAACACATGTCCCAACAACAAATACTATATGTCCATCACAAAATATCCAAAACACAAATACTACAAATACTACAAAATATCTCTCTCAAAATAACTCTCCCCCTTTTTGACATCATCAAAAGGGGAGGCCACTCCTCAGCACCATCATCACCGTCATCGCCGTCTCCGTCATCATCACCACCTTCCTCTGAAGAAGCAACCTCCTCTGGATCCATGCCATCTACTCTGGTGCGCGGTGGTGGAACAGAAGAGCGAGCTCTGGGAGGAAATGGAGGACCGATGGCTGGGAGTCGACAAGCTGTCGGAGTCCGGTAAGGAACGAGCATGTCAAATTTTGAGAAAAGTGCCTGAAACTGAACGTCCACGAATCTCATGGAGTCAGCAAAATATGACATGTTGTTTCGGATCTCCGCCCAAAAAGCAGCTTCCTGAACTGAACGAGCATCCAACTCAGCACGAATAGCTGCGTCGCGCTGCTCGACCCAGGCCTGATGTGCCTCGATCTGAGAGCGGACCTCCGAAGAGACAAGAGCCAGTAACTCAGGAGGAAATGCAGGAGCTGCAGAAGAAGAAGATCCTGGTGCTGAAGATGAGCCAGGACCAGCAGGAGGAAGATGTGGTTGCACAGGAGCGTGTCTACGCAACTGAGCTTCCATCATCTTCAGGACAACTCCATTGATGTGGGTCAGGGGATTGGAAGGAGTTTCAGCGGAGAGATCAAAGTCAAGGGCCCTAAGAAGATGGGTGATAAGCATGCCATAGGGCAAGCTTCTACCCGCAGTACGGATCTGATCAGAGCCCATATGAGACGCTATGACTCTAGGAAAGTTTACCTTAATGCCTTTAAGGAGGCAATAGATAATCAAGGGTACACAACCCCTAGCGTGGCTATACTCACCATGCTTGGGGACAATGTTGAAGAAAATAATCTTAGCAAGGACCTGAGCAGTGAGAGTGTACCTACTCACAACTTCGTTCCTTACTAGACCGGGGTTGTCATCCCCGTGGATCAAGGTAGAGGCGGTGAGCGCAGACTCACCGTCCGGGAATTCAAAGTCATGCAAATCATGGGTGTATACATCTGCTCCACCAGTGGAGAGATGCAGAATCCTAGCAAATCGACCTATAGAAATGTCGATGTTCCTACCTAAAACCCTAGATGTGATCCGATTACCATCGAATTCAAAATTGGCATAAAAGTAAGGAACAAGAGAGGTGTAAACTTGCTCCTTGATGGTCAGGAATTCCACTAAATTGTTGTTTTGCAAGATTTGAGGGATATCTAGATGTTCAAAATCCTGAATAGCTACAAATCTCCCTGAGTTGATATTTCTAGTGGAGAGATGGGAGTATCTATCAGCAGCAAGATCATTAATGAAGGGGCGAATGGGTCTAGGAGCTTGGGAGGAAGGTTGTGCAACTTCCTTTCCCTTCTCAGATCTGGAACGTTTAGGCATGATGAATAAAAACTGGATTTTTAGGTGTAATCAAGTTTAAGGCACGATCTAGATGCTTAGAAACCTAGATTGATGACAATAGATAATAGATTCCAAAGCAAGAAATGAAAATTAGAGTAGAAAATCGGATTTTTACCTTAACTGAGAGAATCCAAAACCCTAGACTGAAAATCTTGAAATTCTCCGAATCTGGTGGATGGAAGGTGCTGAAATCGAAGATCTGGAAGTAGAAGGAGGAAATTGAGATGGGTTTTTAATAGATTTGGATTTGGTTGAGAGTTTGGAGAGAAATAAATTTTGGGAGAAATTGGGTGTCTTCGGTTCGCTGAGAGAAGTGAGAGAGAGAGAGAGAAAAAGTGAAGAGAAAAGACAGATATAGGGCAAAATTCGACGATCGGTCGACCGGTCCGGTCGACCGAAACAACCCGAGAGCTCTGTAAAATAGAGCGGTCGACCGGCTCGGTCGACCGATTTATCCCGAGAGCTCTGCAGGTTAGCATCGGTCGACCGGGATTCTGGTCGGTCGACCGGTAACAGAGAAAAAATAAAAATTTTCTTCAGGCAGAGTCGGTCGACCGGGGCTTTATAGGTCGGTCGACCGGCTTTGCCTGAAAACTGTTAACAGCAAATGGCCCAAAAAAATTTAAATAAATTTTGTAGTTAAAATAAGTATGACATATTAAACATATAGGAATACACCAACAGGTTTTAAATCTTCATTAAGTTATTACAACATCAAAATTCATGCAATCCCTTTTTTAATTTAATTTTCATATTTAAACAAAGATTTTAAAGATGTTGAAGCCGAATACCCAGTGACGGGTTCTGAACTTCATCCTCTTGATTCCTCTTGAATGAGTTGAGGTGCGCAATTGCCATCTTTAAGGTATTTGCTTAACTAGGAAATTTTACAAAAGTTTATTTTTATTTATGAAAATAATGTGTATATGTATACAAATAATAAATTATACATGTGGACATACAATAAACAAGGCATAAAAGTTATTACAAGGCACATATACATCATGATAGAAAAGTAGTTCTATACAAGCATATATCAATAGAGTACAAAAGCAAACTATCAATCCTATACATATGTATACATGACTAAAAATCAAAAACTGGACATGGCATATACAATCATGATAGAGTTGCAAGTTTATACTAATCATGTATCAATGAGGCATAAAATTAAACTAGCAATCCTATAACAATTGTATATACAAAATTAAACTCTTAAATGGAGATGTTACCAATTTACGGGCAATCTCCAAAAATAGATGCCTCCACGATAGTGATGCATGCACGATTTGTTCTTTAAGCTCCGATGCATCAACCACCCGGGCACCACCTCCTCCTAAGTCTTGGAGGGAGTAGATCCACCTATACCTGTATCATTTGAATTCGGTGGCTCTTTTGGTACCCAAATCTTAATGGGTCCTTTGGGGTTAGATCCGGGCGAACCCAAACAAATTTATTCTTAACATTATTCTTAGCATAACAAAACTTTTCTAAATGGCCTTTGCGGCCACAATGCGTGCAAATATAAATTCTACCACTATTGTACATAAAAGCATGGTTATGTGTGTGTGCATGTCTATGTGTAGCATATTTATGATGAACATGTTTCCCTTGGGCTACTCCCTTAGGAAATTTAGATGCAAGCTTGTTAAAATCAAATGCACATTTCTTTAAAGTTTTATCTAAAGAATCAACACGTTTTTGAATTTCAACAAAAACATTTTTATCACTAGAAATCATGGGGGTTTTTCCTTTATTAGCTACCTTATACTTATCAAAATCATTTTTCAATTTTTCAAAAGAACTAGATAACTCATTTTTCTCTTTTAAACAAATTTCAAGTTTGTTCTTCAAAATATCATTTTTCTTTTTCAATTTCTTATTATGAGATTGTGAAATCTCATACCTATGTTGCAATTCTTCAAAAAATTGAGCAAGTTCATCCATTGTGAGATCATCATCATCAATGGAAGTTTCAAGACATACCTTAGATGAATCCTCACCTTGTGCCATAAAGCACATGTTGGCGGCGTCGTGCTCCTCTTCGGATTCCGACTCCGAATCATCCCATGTAGCGGCCAAGGCTTTCTTCTTCTTCCCATGTTTGGAAGTGGTTGCTTGGAGAGCGGGACAATCGGTAATTAGGTGACCGATCTTCTTGCAATGAAAGCAAGGACCGGGTTCTTCTCTTTTCTTCTCGTACCTTCCTTGAGGCTTCCCCCTTCGGAAGTTACTTTGCCGTCCCTTCTTGTAAAACATCTTGCCCACCTTCCGGATGAGCATGGCGAAGTCCTCATCGCAATCTTCGGATGAGTCGTCTTCCTCAATGGTAGTAGGAGTGGCTTTGAAGGCAATCGTCTTCTTCTTTGGTGCCTCCCTCTCTTCTCTAACTTTCATCTCCATCTCATGCGTCTTGAGATTTCCGATGAAGCCGGAGAAGTCCATCTCCTCTTTGTCATTAAGCTCCTTGAGTGTGGTCGCCTTGACTTCCCAAGCTTTGGGAAGAGCTCTAATCACCTTCCTTATCTTTTGATCATTATCAATCTTGTCGCCTAAGGAAGAAAAAGCATTAGTTATTTTTGTAAAACGGGTGAGCATGTCATCAATGCTCTCATTATCAAACATATAGAAATTCTCATATTGAGAACGTAGCAAGTCAACTTTGGCTCTCTTGACTTGAGACGTTCCCTCATGAGTCACAATGAGTATGTTCCAAACCTCAAATGCGGATTTACAATTAATTATGCGTGCAAGGTCATCCTCATTTAATGCTTGGGTTAATGCATATTGTGCCCTAGCATTAGCCTCATAGTCTTTGGAAGTATCCTCGGACCATGTGCTCTCATCACTAGTGGGTTCAATGAAATCTTTGGTAATGGCCCTAGCTACCCTAACACCTAAGGATTTCAAAAATAAGTTCATCTTGACTTTCCAAATGGGAAAGTTCAAGCCATCAAATTTGGGAGGGGATTTAATGCTAGAAAAGTCCATGGATGCCATGAATGCACAAGCAAATATAAATGCAACAAAAATGTATATAGCCAAATATGGATCTCCCTAAGGTGGTTAGACCTAAGTTGTAGGGTTAGGCTCTGATACCAATTGAAATCACCTAGAGGAGGGGTGAATAGGTGATGGCTATATGAATTATGGCAATAATGCGGAATTTAAAAATTAACTTAACAATTAGCACAATACACAAATTCTTGCAAGTAATAGACAATATAAAAGTGCAAGTAATAAAGAGATAGAGTTTAGAGAGATTTGATCAAACGCAAACACAAGGAGTTGTTTCCGAGGTTCGAGCCACGCTCTACGTCCCCGCCTTCACACTTGAAGGATTTCCACTATTGAGGATCCCACTGGATCAACAATACAAGGACACACTTGTCCGTCTCTCGTGATGCCGCAACACCACCTTGAGCACACTAGCTCGCCTTGAGGCCGATGCCTCTACAACTTCACTCAAGTAAGAAAAGAGTGATCAACACTTGATCACTTTACAAAAGCTCACTAAGCACAATCCTAGAACCAAATATGTAGATGTAGATATATGGGATTGTGTAGTGCAAAGCTAGAGAGAAGTAGAGATGTAGGCTTCAAGATGGGTGATTGGAATTTTGGCTTTTGAGAGAAAATCTTGTCTAAAAGGAAGAGCTTGGAAATCTTTAGAAATCTCTTGTAAAAATATTCTTGATGGCTCTAAAAATTGTTAGTCATATCAACTGAAGTGACCTCCTATTTATAGGGGTCAAAAACATCCTAAGAAATCCGTTGGAATCAAATCCCAAAAGAGAATCAGCCAGAAAAATAGCTGTTGGATCTGTCAGAACTTTTGACAGAGTCCGGTCGACCGGGTCGGTCGACCGCCAACGGTCAAAAATGTGACCGTTGGGGTTCATCGGTCGACCGGGTCGGTCGATCGAAAACTCCTGTGAAAGCAAGTGTACATCGGTCGACCGGGTCGGTCGACTGATATAGACGTGCACAGTATTGTGCACATCGGTCGACCGGGCCGGTCGACCGGTTACTGTGAGTTCTGAAAAACAGAACTTCCAGAACCAGAAATTTTTGGGTTTTTGGTTTTGGGTCTTGGGTTAAAATTTTGGAACTTGTAAAAACATAGAGTATGAGCATGTGTCATACTTCTATCATGTTAAAATAGTTTGATAAAAATCCTTTTGATAAAAACTTGTTTTTCCATAAAAATGTTTTTCCAAAACTATTTTCTTTCTAAAAACTTATTTTCAAAATATGTTCTCTTTAGAACTAAGTTAGAAATGGAATTTGAAAGTCTTTTTGAAGCCATGAACCTAACTAAAAGATGTGTGTGTGTGATAATCCCATAGCTCTACTTCTAATATCTAGCTTTGACAAAATATCTAAAAATAAAAAATAAAAATACAATTCTTGTTTTTCTTTGTTGTCTTGGTCTTGTCTTGATCTTCATATCATCATCTTGATCCCAAAGCATCCTAGTTGTGCATAGCTTGGGAATCTTCATTTTTGCGGCGAACTCCAAATGTGTGAGTCTTTTAGCGGAGCCGTCAAAAACAACTTGTTAAATAACCTGAAATATTCTGAAACACAAATGTTAAATACATAACTAAATATGTTTTGTTATCATCAAAATAACTGGGATAATGGCCTTTGGGCCAACAAAATATATATATTATATAAAATCTAATATACATTAAACTATATAAACTTTATTTTGATTCTATCAATTCTTGAAAATCATATATATGTATATTTGAAATTCAAAAACTGATTAAATCGAAAACCAAATGTATTGAACTTGTGTGTGTGTGAACTTAAGCATATCAAGACTAGTCTATCTTACACAAGATTTAAACACAATTAAACTAAACACAAATTGAAATCTTCTTGTAGAACTCTTTCTCCAAGCAGACTTCATCCAAACACGATCCAAAGAGCTTGACTCTATCCGAGTGCTAGATGCGATCTTGACGCTTGGGCTCTTAAATCTACATGTGTTAGCTCCAAAACTCTTTTGTTGATGTTAAGCACCTACAAGATCATGATAGAAAATCTAAAATTATATAAACACAAGATCATTAATACTATAACTACATGAGTTAATCATCATCAAAACTAGAGTGATGGGCCTTTGGGCTAACAGAGACGTGATTAGTCTCTAAACTGCATATTTTATACCACATCTTCACATTTATTTAATGTTAAATTCTGCTAATAATACCTCTCTTGTATGTTTCTAGGTCCATGGTGTGCAATGAAGAAGAAGACCCTAAATCACCATTTAATGGGTGATTAAAGACCTATAATATAACCATTGACCTTAGAGAATAGTTTCGTCAAAACTAGGGGCCCAAAATAAGAAATCGGGATCTGCAGCTGACAGGGGACAGAGGCTACAGCACGCGGCAGGCGGCGCCGCACGTGCGACTCTAGAAGAGCCGCGAAAATGTGGCCACAGCCGTACCCGTGCTTTGGGCCAGGGGTTATCCCCCTGGCCCCCTTTCCCCTGGTGCCTATAAATACCCCTCTGGGGTTCTGAAAAGAGAAATATATAGAGTTAGAATAGTTTCTTCTTCTTGTTGTAGTTTAGGGTAGTTTAATTAGTTGTTCTTCTTTTTCTTTTGTATTTTCTATTTTTATAGATCATGTATTAGGAAAGAGATTGATCACAGGATAGAAGAGAAAGTTCTTGTAATAGAGGGTGACACTCTATGAAGGGTTCTTCTTTTATCTCCATTTGCTTCTTCTCGAGCTCCTTTTATATGTTTAGCAAATCTATTCTCTCATGGCTACTAACTACTAACCACTAAGTAGTCTAACTTCTTACTTAATAATTCACATGAATCTAATAGCCTCTACTTGGCCTTGCTCTTGCAAGAGCCATTGATGGCTCATTGATTGAGGCACAACCTGCACACAAAATATAGAATTTTAGAACTAAAGAATAAAGATGTGCAAGTGCTCAATTCTTATCGCTATAGCAAGTGGCTATGCAGGTCGTGATCCACAAGGAGGGTTTGCGATAGAAGCGTTCACGGTTCTTTATTGAAATCTTTATGAAGACAAAACGAAAGTTCTTCTTTGTTTTTAAGAAATAAAAGTGAAAAAGAACTATGTTAAAGTTAGAAAGAAAGCGATAGATGAAGAAGGTAAAGAATCAGAAAGCGACTATGTACAAATGAGTTGAAAAGAAATGATGAAAGATTTGGAGATGTGGTGATCTATACTAAAGAAATAAAAGAAAAGAAAGAAGGTTGAAGAAATACTTACCTAATTTGATTGATGACTTACTTGGAAACCTTTGCATGTTCTACCTTGCTTTGGAGGCATTCAACGCATAGGTCATAAGATCGAGCTCAGTCCCTGTTCGCATTATATCATCAAGCCTTGCAAGAATGAAGTGATACGGATCTTGAGGAGGAGAACGTCTTCATAAAGTATCGTTGGCACTCACAAAGGCTTTTGTATACTTATACTTCTGGATTCACTTGCAAGCTCATCAAAAACAAAAGAGGCAAAGTAGAAAGAGGAATAAGGAAACAAAAGGAAATATGAACATAAAACAAAGACATTTACCTTTATTACTTGCAGAAACAATGGAAGAAAGGAGGAGGGTACATCGGTGTCACTCTCAGCATCAGCCTCTCTCTCTTACTTACATGAATCTTCATCTAACCTAAGCTTACATACAAATTATATAAAAAGAAAAGAAAAAAACCTAAACTACAAGAAATGAAAACTAGGCTAAATCCTATCTCCGCATGGTCGTCCCATTTTCAGCACAAATACTGCCTTTTTATAGGCATAACCCACACGAGGAGGATCCCCGGGAGATCGGGGGAGCAAACGCTCCCCCTAACTCCCCAACCAAGCCGCGAAAACGCGGCTTTGGCCGCGTTTTCGCGGCCAGGGTGTGGCCAGGTGGCCACACCCTGTTGGTGGGTCTCCCAGGTTTCACGTTCTGCTTTTATCTTCAGTTGGTTTTCTCGTTTGAGTCCAGGATTGTGACGAAATGGCCTTTGATTCTTGGCTTTAACCGATCGATTCTGAGAGGATTCTTCTCAACCGGTTTTCAACCTCTTGATTTTGCCCTGATTCAGTGAGCTCGAATTAATTCTGATTTAATTCAGAATTTTGGTGGGCTTTTGGGCTCATTTCTCTTCATCTCCTTAAGGAATGGGCCTGCAAATAAATTAAGCATTTAATTAGAACAATGCAGATTTTATTCTATAATAAGTATGGAAAATATGATACTAAATATGCAACATTAGGGACCAATCACACCCCCATACCTATCTTTTGCTCGTCCTCAAGCAAAACAATTAAACTATACTAAGGATTATTAGACCACTTTCGCAGGTCACGCGATTGCACTGAGCATGTGCAACAAGCCGTTAAACCTCTAGGTTTCCCCTAGAGGACGAGTTTTATCTCATGAGGGTTTTAAGCGGATTACACCCACAAAATCCATAAAGAAAGAGAAACAAAGAGTTAGTATTTTCGAAAAGCATTTTGAAAGAGAAAATATTTGAAATATAATTGTAAGATTTAAGCAATCTATAAGTTATAGGAAAACTGAATTTTCATTCCTAAACTTAGTCTCTATTGAAAAATTTGTTATCAATCAAAGTAAGGAGTCAAATTGTACTTCTCATCTAGTCTATTACTTTACCCTAAGTCATATGCACCTTGTGATCGTGAAAATTTTGACGAAGGGTTCATTAACTCTAACTCTTATGCCTTATATATATATATATATATATATATATATATATATATATATATATATATATATATATATATATATATTGGTGGTATTATTCCTTAGTTCTATTAGGCTTTCTAATCTGCCCATGTAACGAGCCTTTAATCAATGACTCCCAAACCAAACGGTCTTAGGGCACCGGGTGAGAAAACACCCAAAGGACTTAAGAACTCGAGCAAACAAGGCCACAAAACTAAGGATTTTATTATATGAATCACTTTTAGGCGTGAATACTTATGCTTTATTAGGCACAAATACCCAGCTTAATCAGAGGATTTTTTTTCTCAAACTTATCTAATCATCTTTCGCATAAATACTAAGGCTTGCTTAGGCCAAAACACCTAGCTAATCAATAATTAGACTTGTTCATTTTTCATAGATTTTTTTCTCTTTTTTTTTATTTTTTTATTTTTATAAGGCATAAGAATCTTTGTTTTTGAACCCTAAGTATGTAAGTGTATGAAGTGTGCATATTTCATCAAAGTAAAGATCAAGACTAAATTACTTTGACAAATTATCTTCCTAACCTAAAAAATTAAACAAATACTCTTATTTTGACCAAGTATAAGAAATCCTAATTTAGATTTTCCTATTCCTTAAAATTAACTTAATTTCTTACAAAAAATATGTCAAAATATTATTTCTATTTTCAAAAAGTTTTTAAAAGCAAAGAAAATGTTAAAAATAAATTTTTAATAAAAAGAAAAACAAAAGTTATGTTAGAACCCTCCCCCACACCTATCCCATGCATTGTCCTCAATGTATGAATTAATGCATAGATGCATGAAAAAGACGAAAGGGAAGGAAAATGTTACCTTAAGGTGGTGGTTCCGGTGGTGGTCTGATTGGTCCATGAAATGCGGCCCAATCGACTTTTCGTTGGGTTCGGAGGAACCCACCAGAAATATCTCTAATATAACCCATTAAAATGATGAATCCATAAAGGATTTTTATTAAGTACTTGACCCCATCTAATTTCCAAATTCTATAACTAATTTTAGAGTCAAATTTGTCAACCACCTCGTCCCAAAATGGAGTATGAAATGATAGAACGGTTGACTTGGACTCAGGAAGTATAGGAACTAATACCGACTCAGGAAGGTGACTTAAGTCAAGTAAAGGTTCAGGAGTCGAGATTGGTTCAAGAAGTGTGTCCAAGTCAAGAAGTTGAAACTCAAGTCCACATTGATTTTCCAACAATGGAATGTGACTTAATATTGGTGATCCAAGTTCAGGAATGATAGGTGGGGGAATCAAACTGACTCTAAAATATTACTCAAGTTTGGTAACAAAACAGGAGTCAATATTAATTTAGAAAGTTGAACTGGATCACAGATTTGAGAATCTAGGTCACATATCTCATTGAGTTCAATATTAAAAAAATGAGAACTTGCCAATTTGTCAATAGGATTTTCAAAAGTATAAAATTGGTCAAGTTTGTTGGCCCAAAGGCCTTCCACTCTAGTTTTGATGATGATTAACTCATGTAGTTATGTGTACTAATAATCTTGCAATGTTTAAGTTTCAGATATTTAACAAGATATTAGTTGGTGAAAGCTTCCACACATCTTTCACAAGGTGATTCAAGAGCCTAAGCATCAAAGATGACATCTAGCACTCATTGGAGTCAAGCTTGGTGAATCACGGTTTGGACCGAGTCAACTTGGAGACGGCGCTCTACAAGAAAACTTAGGTATCCCTAGTTTAGTTTGTGTTTAGAGCCTAATTGTAAAGATTAGAATAGTATGATAAGCTCAAAGTTCACAACACACACGTATCATGTTTTGGTTTTCGGTTTTTGGTTTAACCGATTTTGGTTTGCATGAATAGATATTATATCAAAACAAGTTTACATGGTTTAATGTATATATGATTTGTTCTATATACACGCATGCTTTAATTTCCTAGACAAACTTAGTTTTGACTCCCTTATTCATGTGTTATATGTTTTGGTATTTTTGACAAAACATATTTTGGAATTAACGACAAAAACTATGATATATATTTGTTTCATGTATATTGGATTTCTATCCATATGCATCATGCCTAAATGTGTTTAAGTATCATGTTTTTGTACTTGGAAGAGTTTTGGACAAAATGTATTTTCTATTCAAAATCCAAGTTTTAGAAAATACAGTTTTTGTTTTTGACAAAATTTCTATAACACAAAAATAGTTCATATTGATTGATATTTGAGCTAAACTTTTTACCACATGTTTATATATCAATGCAAAATGATAAAACTATTTTTGGTGATTTTTAGAAAAGATAAAAGAATTTTTAAACATTTTTCTAATTGAATTTTCTGTTCCAGGCTTCAACCAAGTCGACTAGTAACCTGACTAGTCGACTAGGGCTGAGGTCGGTCGACCGGGATGGTCGACCGACGTGCACAGATCTGTGCACGTTTGGAGACACTGGGACGGTCGACCGGACCGGTCGACCGGACTGAGAGCAGTCTGCTCTCTGTTTGTTTCGGTCGACCGGGCGGTCGACCGGTAGCTGCCAACGGTCAAAAAATGACCGTTTTGCGGTCGACCGGGCGGTCGACCGCCAGGGTATTTCTGGCAGTTCTGCTGCCAACGGCTATTTTCTGGATTAGCCTATAAATACCCCATTTGCAAGAGTTTTTCTCTAAGAAGTTTTGGGCTAAAATTTCAATTCTCTCAGGTGTTTTTTGCTGCAATAAAAATAGGTTTTTGGATTCAAATTGAACAATCTTTTTGGTGTTTTCATTAGGGTTTGAAAAATCAAAGAAAAGGGTTTTGGGAAAAGCTTTTGAATTGCACTTCTCTATCTTGGTTTCATTTATTTCCCAAAGATTTTCTTTGAGTTACTGATTTCAAATCCCTTGGTTTTCTCCACACTTGAGCTAAAATCTACTATCTAAATCTATAGGATATTTGTGTGGGAGAAGATATAGTTTGTGGTTGTTGTTTTAGACCACCAAGTTGTAACCCAATCTTTTCTTACCTTTGTGCTTTGGGTTGTATCCCTCAAGTTGTGAGGTGATCCTTGTATTGGTTTGTGATTGGGAGTTTGTTGGAGTTGTGCCTCAAGGAGGAGGTTGTGATTGTAAAGAGAGGAGTTGGGTACTTCTTGTGAGAGTTCTTGGTGAACTAGCTAGTGGATTAGAAATCCTTCGTGTGTCGAAGGCGGGGATGTAGAGCTGGGTGCTCGAACCTCGATAACATATCTCTGTGTTTACGATTGATCCATTGACTCTCTCTCTATCTCTCTCTTTACTTTGTGTATTGTGCAAATTGCTATATCTTATACTTGCTTGTGTGTGTGCATCATTGTTGTTATTGCAATTAGTTTTTAAATTCCGCATTAAGTTCACTAGATTAGCATCGTCACCTATTCACTCCCCCTCTAGGTGACTTTTCAAAGTTCAATATGATCATCAAAAATAGGTGATTCAATTTCATGATGAATTGGCACAGGATCCAATGTTGACTCAGGAAAAAGATTGAAGTCAGGTGAAGACACCGGAGTCATTATTGAATCAGGAAGTAAAATTGAATAACTAAGTTGAGATTTATGATCATATTCATTTTCAAGTTCGATTTCAGGTAAAGGATAACTTACCAAACTGTCAATATTCTTTTCAAAATTTGGAGTTTGGGCAAGTTCAAATGACTGTTCTGAAATGGAACCTTGATTTTCAAAACTACATGACTCTTCGGCTCTAACAGAATGGTTACCGACATCAGAACTGGCCAAACGGTGAGAATGTAAAGATTGGACCATCATATCTATGTCGTGATTACGAGCGTTTTGAGCCTGAGTCATGGCTTCAAGCATTTTTTTATAGTTGATAGGTTCATTGTTTTGATGAAAAGATGAAGCGTTGTCTTGGAATTGGTGGTGAAATTGTGAGTCCATCAGATTTTAGGATTTTTGTTTGGACTCACGCATACTCATTTTCAAAATTGATAATTTTCTATTTTGGACTGGTGGAACAGAGTATGAATCTTGAAAATATTGTGGACTGGGTGGAGAAGAGGGACAAGTTGGTTGAAAATTATGCTCGGGAGAGGTGAATCCCCACTGACTCTGTGAAGAGTTGAAATCATTATGGAAATTATGGTTATAAGATTGGGGACATGGGTATATTGATTCGGATAAGACCAATCTTACACACTAGGTTGGTTAAAGTTATGATATGCCGTGTTGGTAATATCCGAATATGAAGTCGGTGTGTAATATGGATTATTATTGAAGTTGAAAAAATTATTATTATAAGCCATATCATACAATAGAATACAAAGAAAGAAAAACAAACAAATAAGCAAACAAAAAAGAAAAAAATTCTAACCTAAGTTAGGGTAGACCTATGACCTAGACGACTCCTAACTGGTTAGACCATCCACGGGAGGTATAATGCAGACTTTGACCACAAGCTAATCAGCCAAGTCAGGGCAAGATTGGTGGGAGGTTTTTCGTCAAAGACGTTCCTTAATTAAATAACCACCAATCTTCGGGCTTTCGGCCCTTAATCCCTTTCCTAGACACTGATTTTGCAGGAGTCAAATTCCAACACCTTTCCCCCTTAGGATAATCTCCTAATTGAGTCCGAGATGTCCCTAGGGCCAACGTCTACTCATTTTTAGTTAGGCTCGGGTTAGTAAGTGCTTGGAATCTGATTTTTGGGCCAAGGAAGGGTGATTAAATCCCCACCTTATCTTGTTAATGGGTGGTGTCCTTAAAATCAATTTGTGCAAGTGTACAAGATATGTAAATAAGATTCACTCAAAGCGATGTAAATCAACCAAGAGATGAGTCCTATTCTACATGCAATGCGAACGTACCTTGCTCTAGCACTCTTCAACAGTAAAAATAAATGAATTGAAAAGACACGTGCCTAAAAATGCAAACGTCTAATCAATTTTTTTATCTTTGTCAATAAGTATTTTACTGTTGGTTTATTAGCAGGCTTATGTGATGGCATATAAGAATTAAGATTTGCAGCAGCTATGTTTATGCAAAGAAAGCAACCCTACAAAAAAACCTGTGTAGTAGTCAACTCCTTTTTGCCGCGGATCCGCGGCTTTAGCCGAGAAAATGCGGCAAATCAGAGGGCACTTGGTCTCTGCTTTCTAGAGTAGAGGCCCAAGACCGCTTACATGTTACTGCAATCTTATTTTCCTGCTTTGCTTGCCCTATAACCTGCAACAGAAAAGAAAATTCGTTTTAGTTCTAAAAATTTTCAATAAAAATCAGATTTCAATAAAACCGTTACCCTCCCCAGCAACGGCGCCTAAATTTTGATTGAGGCACAACCTGCACACAAAATATAGAATTTTAGAACTAAAGAATAAAGATGTGCAAGTGCTCAATTCTTACCGCTATAGCAAGTGGCTATGCGGGTCGTGATCCACAAGGAGGGTTTGCGATAGAAGCATTCACAGTTCTTTATTGAAATCTTTATGAAGACAAAACGAAAGTTCTTCTTTGTTTTTAAGAAATAAAAGTGAAAAAGAATTATGTTAAAGTTAGAAAGAAAGCGATAGATGAAGAAGGTGGAGAATCAGAAAGCGACTATGTACAAATGAGTTGGAAAAGAAATGATTAAAGATTTGGGAGATGTGGTGATCTATACTAAAGAAATAAAAGAAAAGAAAGAAGGTTGAAGAAATACTTACCTAATTTGATTGATGACTTACTTGAAAAACTTTGCATGTTCTACCTTGCTTTGGAGGCATTCAACGCATAGGCCATAAGATCGAGCTCAGTCCCTGTTCGCATTATATCATCAAGCCTTGCAAGAATGAAGTGATCGGATCTTGAGGAGGAGAACGTCTTCATGAAGTATCGTTGGCACTCACAAAGGCTTTTGTATACTTATACTTCTGGATTCACTTGCAAGCTCATCAAAAACAAAAGAGGTAAAGTAGAAAGAGGAATAAGGAAACAAAAGGAAATATGAACATAAAACAAAGACATTTACCTTTATTACTTGCAGAAACAATGGAAGAAAGGAGGAGGGTACATCGGTGTCACTCTCAACATCAGCCTCTCTCTCTTACTTACATGAATCTTCATCTAACCTAAGCTTACATACAAATTACATAAAAAGAAAAGAAAAACCTAAACTACAAGAAATGAAAACTAGGCTAAATCCTATCTCTGCATGGTCGTCCCATTTTCAGCACAAATACTGCCTTTTTATAGGCATAACCCACACGAGGAGGATCCCGGGGAGATCGGGGGAGCAAACGCTCCCCCTAACTCCCCAACCAAGCCGCGAAAATGCGGCTTTGGCCGCGTTTCTGCGGCCAGGGTGTGGCCAGGTGGCCACACCCTATTGGTGGGTCTCCCAGGTTTCACGTTCTGCTTTTATCTTCAGTTGATTTTCTCGTTTGAGTCCAGGATTGTGACGAAATGGCCTTTGATTCTTGGCTTTAACCGATCGATTCTGAGAGGATTCTTCTCAACCGGTTTTCAACCTCTTGATTTTGCCCTGATTCAGTGAGCTCGAATTAATTCTGATTTAATTCAGAATTTTGGTGGGCTTTTGGGCTCATTTCTCTTCATCTCCTTAAGGAATGGGCCTGCAAATAAATTAAGCATTTAATTAAACAATGCAGATTTTATTCTATAATAAGTATGAAAAATATGATACTAAATATACAACATTAGGGACCAATCACTCATGATGATGGATCTAACACTCTAACATCCTAACTCTCTAACAAGATAACATTACTTTACTCCATACTTACTCTTGTTTAGTTTTGACGGTTTAAGTGTACCTTGAACTTGTTTTGTTGAGTTAGGATGTAAAAGTTATCATATGGGTCATGCTTTGAAATGCTCTTGAACCAAGGACTAGTGATGGCCAAGGATACATGTGAGGCAATTATCACTAAGAGGTTAGCATGTTAGTGGAGCCATTAGTAGTTAGTAGCCATGAGTTTTCTTTCTTACTTTATTTTAGATATATCTCAAAAATCACAAATATATTCTTTTCTATGTTCCCACTTCTTTGTATTTCACCGTACTCTTCTCTTTTCATTCTTTATTTTCTTTTCTTTTGATTCTTTAAAACGTTAAAGAAACTTTTAACACACATGTGAATCAACCGGTAAAGCTTCTAGCGCCTCCCATCCTTATGGATTCAACTTGTTTTAGCCTCTATGCTATAACAGAAGTATCGAGGAAGCCAAAGCACACATACTTTAACTCTTGATTTTAATAACGACATATTTTGTGCACGGTTTTCCCCCGATCAAATTTTAGCGCCGTTGCCGGGGATGGGAAGATTTGATTTCACATTTTTGTTAACTTTTCTTCTTTGTTTTTCGTGTGCAGGTCAAATTCTTTAGCATTGCAGAAATCCACACTTTTTCTTGTGTGGTTGGGTAATTTCTTGTACATTCTTATATTCTGCTGCTAATTTTTATTTATATTACCTATTCTCTGTAATAATTTTAAGAACTAAAATACGGAAATTTGATGCTTTAAAACGGTTTAGACATTTACATCTAGGCACGTGTCAATTTTTATTCCAATATACTTTATTTTGTTCTTGTGTTGTTGTGATCTTGACGGAGGTATACATATTGCATTGCATATAGTTAGGACAAACACTTCAGTGATTTACTCGCTTTTTGTGTTCATTCTTATCTATATTGCATACTTTCACAAATTGAACTTAAGGGCAACATCCAATACAACATAAGGTGGGGAAGTCATTACCCTCCCTTAGCCCAAAATCACCTCCCCACTCATACAACCCAAACCTAAATAAAACTTGATAGACTTTGGTCCCTAGGGACATCACAGACTCATTTAGGAGATTGACTTAAGGGAAAAGTTGTTAGAAGTTGACTCTTGTCAAATCGGTATCAAAGGTTGGGGATTGAGAGGCGAAACCTCAAAGAACAGTGGTTTCGCATAATTAGGCCCGTTGTTCCGGCACGAATACCTCCCACTGATCTTACCCCTGGCTAGCCGATTAACTCGTGGTCAGATTCTGACAATAAACCCCCTATAGACAGTCTAACCAGTTAGGAGTCGTCTAGGTCTAAGTCAACCCTAACATAGGCTTGTTTTCTTTTTCTTTTTCTTTATTTGTTTGTTTGTTTGTTTTTCTTTCTTGTAAATTGTGGTATGAATTTTAACAACAATAATTTTTTCAATCCTAATATGAATCCATATTTCACCCCGACCTCATTTGACTCGGATAACTTTGACCCAGCTATGTACAACATGAACCAACAATATATGTCGAGTTGGGATTATCCGACTCAATATGACCCATATCCCCAATCTTATGACCATAACTTTCAAAATAATTTCAACTCTTCATAGAGTCAATGTGGATTCACCTCCCCCGAGTTAATTTTCAACCACCTTGTCCACAATTTTCATTCCCCAATTTGGATCCATATCCTGCTTTTCCTGTTCCACCAACCGAAGAAAAATCCAATTTGGAAAGGACCATGGAAGCCACGCTTGAGTCCCAACAACAAATTCAAAATTTGCTCAATTTACAATCCTTCCCAAATCAAACTCCATATGCTCCTTTTCTGGAACATCCAATTGAAGAAGAATCTGAGCTAGAAAAGTATTTGGAAGTCTTTTGTGAAAAGTGTAACGATTTCAAAATATGTTAGACTCATAATCTCAACTAAAATTTCAAGAGTCCTACTTATCTTTTCCAGTCTCACTGATTCAAAATGGACAACCATCACTATTGGACTTGCGTATGGAGCCTTTACGTGAGTCCGAGCCGCAATTCCAAAATCCGATGGACTCACAATTTCACCACAATTTTTAAAATCAACTTCCCTACTCACCTTTTCAAGAAGAACCAATTGCAAAAAGTATGAAAGACATGATTCAGACTCAAAATTCTGTTACCCGGCCTATCAGTAGGTTAGAATCAATTATGAGCGATTTGATCAATGAGAGTAAGAAAAGTCTTTATTGTCAACCTTTGACCATTCCTTATATCCCTAACTCTACCAATTGGACCCAAAAATCATGCTATTTTGGAAATCCTGCTTCAATTTCACCATACCAACCTGAACTTGACCAACATTAACCTCTTGATAGTTTGGTAAGTTATCCATTTCTTGAAATTGAACTTGAAGATGAATGTGAACCTGAGTTTCAATTTAGCGATTCAAGTCCAATCCTTGAATCAATATCGACTCCTGTAGTGTTACCTAAACTAAGTAACGTTCTTGAGCCAATTTTGATTCCCATAATTTCTGAACTTGACTCGATCATTTCATCCATTCATATACCTTCCGTGGACGAAAATCAAGATTCAATTTCATTACATCCATTTGAACTTGCCCAAAATTTTAGAAACCACCTTAACATTTTGGCAAGTTATCCTTTTCCCGAAATTAAACTTGATCTCGAAAGTGATCCTGAATCTCAAGTTGGTAATTTCATTTCACTTTTTGATTCAATAATGACTCCGGTATCATTACCAGATTTTTTTTCTCTATTCCGGAGTTAACATTGAATCCTGTACTAGTACACTGTGAAATTGAATTGCCAATCACTTATGATCACACTTCATTGATGGGAAAAGTTTGTGAACATTAATTCTTTAATTTGGACACCTTTTTAAACCAATTTTGACTCCCCCTTTTGAATCTCGACTTGATCTGAGTCAAATTTCTGAGTCGGTATCGGTTTTTACTCCTGTTCCATTTGAGTCCAAATCAATCATCTCCCCAAATCACACTTCATTGTTGGACAAAAATATTAACAAACATGATCAGTAATTATTTTTGAAAATTGGAAATTAGATGGGAATAAATTTTTAAATAAGACCATTTACTCAATCATTCTTTTACTGGGTCATATTAAAGAGGTTACTGGTGGGTTTCTGTAAGATCCACGATATCTTAATTGGGTAGCAATGCTTGGCCCAGTCAGACCACCACTGGAGCCACCACCATGAAGTAATTTTCCTTCACTCTCCATTAGTTCATGTATATACACATTCACAATGCATTGAGGACAACGCATGAGATAAGTGTGGGGGAGGGTTTACTAACATAGTTAGTTTTACATTTTCTTTCTTTTAACTTCTTCTTAGGAAATTTTTAAAATTTTCTTTTATATAAAAACTCTCTTCTTTTCTTTTTACAAAACTTTTTGAAACAAGATAAATAGTTTTGATTTATTTTTAAAAAAATTAATCTTAGAAATTAGGAAGACCTAAAATTAAGAAATTTTAAACTAAGTCAAAATAATTGATCTTGTTTAAATTTTAGGAAAGAAAGTAAGATTGGAAAGATAATTTGGTCTTGAATTTTTTGCCTTAGATTTATGCACTTCACACTTACACAATTTTTGGGATTGGAACAAAGATAAAAAATGTCATAAAAATATATTAAAAATGATGATAATAAAAATCACTTATTGAAGTTGGGTAATTATGCCTCAGGAAGCATGATTATTCACACCTAAAACGGTGGACAAAAATAAAATAATCCCCTTTAATTTTGTAGCCTTATTTACCCGAGTTCTTAAGTCTGTGGGATATTTTCTCATCGGTGCCCTAAGATCATCTGATTTGGAAATCACCGGCTAAAGGCTCACTACCCGGGTAAATAAGAAGTCTAAGAAAACTAAGGGAAGAAGAAAAAAAGAAAAAAAGAGAGAAAAAAGAAAAAATATATATATACACAAATCACAATATCCCAAAAATCTTCACAGTTCACAAAGTACATATTTTTTTAAGAGTTTTATGAAAGATTAAAGAATCAATTCAATTTTAAATTCTTACATTTAATTTATAACAAGATTTTGTATTTCGACTGAGTTTAAGGAAGAATAATTTTTGGTTAACCTATGACCTTAGATCACTTATATTTTCACAAAAATACTTCAACACTTTTCTCTATTTTCAAAAATGCGTTTTCAAAATACTAACATTTGATTTCTTCCTTTATGGATTTTGTGGGTGTAATCCGCTGAAAACTCTCAGGAGACAAAACTCCTTCTCTAGGAAAAATCTAGAAGCTTAACGGCTTGTTGCACATGCTCAGTGCAATCGCTCACCTGTGAAAGTGGTGTAAAAATTTTCTTAGTTTTTTGTTTTACTCTGGACGAGCAAAAGATAAGTGTGAGGGTGTGATTAGTCTCTAAAACTACATATTTTATATCACATCTTCACATTTGTTTAATATTAAATTCTGCTAATAATACCTCTCTTGTATGTTTCTAGGTCCATGGTGTGCAATGAAGAACAAGACCCTAAATCACCATTTAATGGGTGATTAAAGGCCTATAATATAGCTATAGACCTTGGAAAGCAGTTTCGTCAAAACTAGGGGCCCAAAATCAGAAACCGGGACCTGCAGCCGACAAGGAACAGACGCGACAGCGCGCGGCAGGCGGCGCCGCGCGCGCAGCTCTAGAAGAGCCGCAGAAACGCGGCTATGACCGCGTTTTCATGGTCGTACTGGCGCAGCCGTGCCTGTGTTTGGGGCCAGGGGTTGTCCCTCTGGCCCCCTTTCTCCTGGTGCCTATAAATATCCCCGTGGGATTTTGAAGAGAGAAATACAGAGAGTTAGGGTAGTTTCTTCTCCTTGTTGTAGTTTAGGATAGTTTAGGTTAGTTGTTCTTCTTCTTTTTTGTATTTTGCATTTTTATAGATTATGTAATAGGAAAGAGAGTGATCATATGATAGAAGAGAAAGTTCTTATAATGGAGGGTGACACTCTATGAAAGGTTCTTCCTTTATCTCTATTTATTTCTTCTCTAACTTCTTTTACATGTTTAGCTAATCTTTTCTCTCATGACAACTAACTACTAACCACTAAGTAGTCTAACTTCTTACTTGATATGCCACATGATTCTAATAGCCTCTACCTAGCCTTGCTCTTGCAAGAGCCATTGATGGCTCATGATGATGGATCTAACACTCTAACATCCTAATTCTCTGACAATCTAACATTACTTTACTCCATGCTTACTCTTGTTTAGTTTTGATGGTTTATGTGTTGGTTGAACATGTTTTGTTGAGTTTGGATGTGAAAGTTATAGTATGGGTCATGTTTTGAAATGCTCTTGAACCAAGGACTAGTGATGACCAAGGATACATGTGAAGCAACTATCACTAAGAGGTTAGCATGTTAGTGGAGCCATTAGTATAGTAGCCATGGTTTTCTTTTCCTTCTACTTTATTTTAGATATATCTAAAAATCACAAATATATTCTTTTCTATGTTCCCACTTCTTTGTGTTTCACCATACTCTTCTCTTCATTCTTTGTTTTCTTTTCTTTTGATTCTTTAAAATGTTGAAGAAACTTCTAACATACATGTGAATCAATCGGTAAAGCTTCTATCGCCTCCCGTCCTTGTGGATTCAACTCGTTTTAATCTCTTTGCTGTAACGGAAGTATCGAGGAAGCTAAAACACACACACACACACACACACACACACACACACACTTTAACTCTTAATTTCAAAATGACATATTTTGTGCACGATTTTCCCCCGATCAAGACACCTAGCAAAAGATCAAGGCCTCTGGCCCTGATTTAGTTGCGAAAACACGGTATTTACTGCGTTCTCGCGACAACATCAGGGCCAGGGCCCTGATTCTGGCTGCGTGGTGTCATCTCGTCAAACCCTAAGTTCCTTTGCCTATAAATACTGCAATTGAGGTCAGAGAAGAAGGTTGGAGAGCAGTAGGCTAGGGTTTCTCTTCTTTAGTTTAGAGTAGTGTAGTTCTCATTTCTCTTCTTTTGCATTTCTTTTTGTTTTAGATCATATATTAGGGCAGAGTTTGATTCAAGAGAGAGAGAGAGAGATTGATGTAATAGAGAGTGACAATCTATGAAAGCTTCCTCCTTTCCTTCTATGGTTTCTTCTCTAACCTCTAACATGATTAGTGATTAGTCTCTAATTTTACATAATTTTCATCACATTCTCATATTTATTTAATATAAAATTTTGCTAATAAAACCTTGTTTGCTTGATCCTAGGTCCATGGTGTACAAATAAAGAAGAAGACCTAAATCACCATTTAATTGATGATTAAAAGCCTACCAAGTAGCCATTGACTTTAGGGTGAAGATTTTGTTAGCTTAGGTATCAAATCGCAAATCCAGAAGATCAAGGCATCAGAAGACAGTCTCGGTGACGCACTGCCCGAAGCCAGGCGCGCTTTGGGCCACGTACTTCTCACGTGGCCCCCTTTCCCCTGGTGCCTATAAATACCCCCCTGGGGTCTTCAGTTTGAGCCAGATCCAGAGTTAGAGCAAGTTTTTGTAATCTTATTTTTAGTTTGTAGTTGTTGTTGTTGTTCTTCTTCTAGTTCTAGCTTTAGCCATTAGAGTGAAAGAGAGAGAGTGTGTACAAGTTGTATTGGAGGTGACAAGATAATACAAGTAATTACTTCTCTTTCTTCTTTCCATTTACTAGTTGTTTTCATTTGCTTTCATTTGCTTTTACATCCTTGCTTTAGTGTAACTCCTTCTCTTTATCTCTTTTCTTTTGTTGTTCTTTTCTTCACCATGTGTAACTAACTCTTCCATTGCATGGCTAACTAACTACTAACCTACTAATTTCTAACTTCTTGATTGATAGCCCGAATGAGTCAATAGTGTCAAACAAGCCTTGTGCAAATGAGAGCTATGGCATCTTAAGACGAGGGTTCTAACTCTAACGTACCTACAAGTATTTACCTTCTTATATTTCATACTTAAATGATTTTTTGATGATCTATGGGTTTTGTACTTTGCTTGTTGTTGTAAGTTAAAGACTTTCCTTTTAACTTCGCCGATACCATTAGTGCACTCATGTCTTCCCGTATTCTCGCCTTTTAATGGATCTTGATACGGGAATGTCCGAGCTTTTGCCGTGTAAAGCGAAGTTATAGGAAGAACTTTCACTCGATTTCCACGTGAATAGTTCCATTGCATAAGGGGTAAGCTTGTCTATGATCTATCGTGAGGCACATCTTCAAGAAGTTAAGGATTAGTGGGAGCAATTAGTAGAAAGTTAGCCATGTGTTTTTACCATTAAGAAAAACTCACTTTTACAAACCACCAAAATATTTTCCAACAATTCTTGAAACAACTTGTTTTCACTTTTCAATTCTTTATTTGGAGACAAAGAACATTCTCTTTTCTTGAACATAAAAGCCGCATCAAGCTTCCATCGCTCTCCCTCCTTGTGGATACGACCCATATAGCCACTTCGCTACTACGGAAGAACCGCAAAAGTAGTAACTTCAACTCACTTCCTTCTCTTACTTTAGTACTTGCTTTTTGTCGATCAAATTTTGGCGCCGTTACCGGGGAAGGAACGGCTTTATTGTTCACTACTAAAGATTGTTCTTTTTGTGTGTAGGAGAAGTACCAAGGAGCTCACTATTGCGGGAAGCAAAAGAGGTGGCCAAGGACATTGCGCGAGGACTCATTTGCCCTCAGAAAAATTCGTGTAAAAGCGAGTTTTTTCGATTGAAGTACTAACAAACTCGTTTGCAGGGTTGCCGAAAGCCGCAAAAAAAAAATATTTTGCTTTCTAAATTTGTAGTTTTCTTGGATGCTTCACCTATATGCATGTATAATAAATTCAACAGAAATTCACTTGTTACTTAATTGAAATTTGGATTAGACTTTTGCATTAGGGCACGTGTCTATTTCAATTCATTTCAATTTCTGTTGAAGAGTGCTGGAGACAAGGTACGTGTGCATTCATATAGAATAGGACTAACATTTTGAAGTGATTTACCGCTTTGAGTGTTACCTTGTTGTGAATAAACTGTACAGTTGCACAATTGACTTTAAGGGCAAAACCCAAATAAACAAGATAACGTGGGAATTTCATCACCCTTCCTTAGCCCAAAAATCATCTCCAAGTGCACTCACATTTTCCCAAGCCTTAACTAAAAATCAATAGACATTGGCCCTAGGGACATCTCGGACTCACTAAGAGATTAACCTAGGTTGGAAATTGTAAGAACTATACTCCTGCAAAATCGGTGTCTAAGGAAAGTGGATTGAGAGGTAAAGCCTCGAAAGCTCCGTGGTTTGGCATAATTAGGCCTGTGGCTCTGCCCGGATACCTCCCCCCGAGCTTTGCCCTTTCCTGACCGATTAGCTTGTAGTCGAGTTCCTGCAACAACCTTCCCCGGAGAATCGACCAGTTAGGAGTCGTCTAGGTCTAGGTACCTTAGACTAAGGCTTGTGGTTGTTTTTCTTTCTTTTGTTTGTTTTTAGTTCTTTTTCGATTGTTTGTTGTCTTCACGTTGATTGTGGTGTGCTGCATGCAAGAGTGGGTGAGAGATCCGTCAACTTCCAGATTAACAAGAAACACTTCTCTACCCTTGCATCCAGAACCGGTGATGGCGTCACTTCAGGATAGATTTTACCCGATCAGAACTTCACTTCCATCTTGCATAAAACTTCCTGAAGCAAACCGCAATAATTTTGAGTTAAAGCCCCAATTCATCAACACTCTTCCCAAATTTCATGGTTTAAAATCAGAGGACGCATACTTCTTTGTTAGGGAAATTGAAGAAATATGCCTCATGATGCGTATACCCCATCTAGGAGACGATGTCGTTAGGTTACGTTTCATCCATTTTTCCCTAAAGGACCTAGCTAAGAAGTGGTTGTACAGCTTGGCAGCAGATTCAGTCACGACCTGGGATAATTTCGTCAAGACCTTCTTGAAGAAATTCTACCCCATTTACAAGACTGCCCTCATTAGGAAGAACATCATGCAGTTTAAGCAAGACCCGAGCGAACCATTTTGGAGATACTTTGAGCGATTCAAAGATCTCCTCACTCAGTGCCCTCATCATGGCATGGAGAAATGGCGTCATTGCCAGATTCTCTACGATGGTCTAGATTATCAGACTAAGACCCAGTTAGAAACGATGTGTTAGGGAGGGTTCTTGCAGAAGGATGAGAATCAGGGTTGGGATTTATTTGAGGACTTAGCGGAGAAAACCCTGCAATGGGAGCCAGCCTCGGAGAAACCTAGGAATTCACAACTATAGCTTCAAGAGGAGGGCTCCTATCTCTAGAATCATCCATAGCTGCCGAGGCTAAGATTGCTACCCTAATGAGAAGGATAGAGGCTCTGGAAACAAAAGAGCCTGCCAGCGTCAACCAGATCAACCCACCACCAATTCACAATCCGGGTTGTTCGTATTGTCAGGCACCAAACCATGTCTTTGAAGAGTGCCCCGTTTTTCATGCCCAGCAAGTGCCACCGGAACACATGAACGCGGCTTACTCACGGCCGCCTCACAACCCCTACTCACAGACCTACAATCCCGGTTGGAGAAATTATCCCAATTTCTCCTTGGCCCAAACAATCCTCCTAGGCCTAACTTTTCCAACAACTTTCACCATCCTACTCCTCCACCAACTTTTCCCAGTCAAGCCCCAGCTTCCTCCTCCCAAGGCTCACCAATGGAAAAGAAAATCAGTAAATTGGAGGAGAGCATAGAGGCTTTCATAAAGTCCCAAACCACTTTTATGCAAAACCAGGGACAAACTCTGAACAGTCATTCACAGGCCATATCAAGATTGAAAATGCAGATGAGTCAGTTAGCTAGCTCCCTAAGTGAAAGACCTAAGGGTACTTTGCCTAGTCAGCCATTAGTTAACCCAAAAACCTCCAATCAAGCATATGAAATTCAGGATCTATCGATTACCAGTGTAATGCTGTTCACACACTGCGATCTGAAAAGAAGATAGACAACCAGGTTTACCAATAGAAAAGTCCAGTCCATCCCGATCCCACTCCTGCCTCCACCTCTGCTAGTTTCTCCCAATCTACTCCACAAACATCTGACGAGGACAAAGCTGCTGAACAAGTTCATAAGCCTGTAGCACCCTTTCCTAATAGGCTTAGGAACAACAATAAAAATATGCACATGGAGAAAATGCTAGAGATGTTCAACCAAGTCAAATTGAATGTGCCACTTCTTGACGCTATCCAACAAGTCCCGGCTTATGCCAAATTTCTTAAGGATATGTGTACAAAGAAGAGAAAGACCAATGTGCCCAAGAAAGTCTTCTTGGCCACTAATATAAGCGAAATTCTGTCTGGTCCAATTCCGGTGAAATACAAGGATCCCGGGTGTCCCACCATTTCCTGCACCATAGGACAGACCGAAATCAGTAGAGCGCTTCTTGACCTGGGAGCAAGTATCAACTTGCTACCTCTCTCAGTATACCAGCAACTTGGGTTGGGCGAGCTAAGCCCAACTCGAGTCACCATTCAGCTAGCTGACTGATCTGTGAAGATCCCGAAGGGGGAAATCACAGACGTCCACATCCGGATCGGGGATTTCATTTCCCTGTTGACTTCATTGTGCTTGAGACCCAACCTGTGTCCAATCTTAGGTCTCAAACTCCCGTCATCTTAGGGCGCCCATTCCTTGCTACAGCCAATGCCATAATCAACTGTAGGAACGGGTCCATGCCATTGACTTTTGGAGACATGATGAAGGAAGTCAATGTCTTCAATCTTGAAAGATAACCTAGGGATGTCAATGATCAGACGTTTGAGGTCAATTCTATTGAAAACCTGACCAGTGAGCATGAGGAGAGTATGGAGACAGAAACTGAGGCAGAGTTTGATCTGGAGGCTGAGGATTTTAATCTAGACCAGATCGTAGATTCAACAACAGATGGGCAACAAGCCCCAGTGTACCCCATCCTAGGATTAAAGCCCAGAGATTGCCTCCAATGAAGCAACACCTTCCCTAGAGCTTAAAGCCTTGCCTGAACACCTCAAGTACGCCTACCTAGGCGGAAAGGACACCTTGCCAGTCATCATAGCATCCCACCTGACTGAGCAACAAGAGGACAGCTTAATGTCTATTCTGAAAAGACATAGGGAAGCCATTGGATGGACGATGAAGGACATCAAGGGAATAAATCCAGCCATAGTACAACACAGAATCCATTTAGTCGATGAAGCAATCCCTAGGAGGGACCCACAACGCAGGCTTAACCCTCTCATGCAAGAGGCAGTTAAGGCTAAAATTCTGAAACTATTAGATAATGGGATAATTTATCCCATTTCTGATAGTCAATGGGTTAGCCCTGTTCATGCGGTCCCAAAGAAGGCTGGCTTTACGGTAGTAGAGAATGAGGAAAAAGAGTTGGTACAAACAAGACTGCCTACCAAGGTTCGTGTTTGTATCAACTACAGGAAGTTGAATGCAGCTACCCGTAAAGACCACTTCCCGCTACCCTTCATCGACCAAATGCTTGAGCGTTTGGCTGGACATGAGTACTACTGCTTTCTAGATGGGTGCTCGGGATACAATCAAATCCCCATTGCTGCAGAAGACCAGGAAAAGACGATGTTCACCTGCCCATTCGGAACCTTTGCTTATTGGCGTATGCCTTTTGGATTGTGCAATGCTCCTGCAACGTTCCAACGGTGCATGCTTAGTTTGTTCTCTGACATGGTGGAACGTTTTCTTGAGATTTTCATGGATGACTTCTCCATCTACGGAGATGCATTTGATCAGTGTCTTCATCACTTAGAGTTAGTGCTACAAAGATACATTGAGAAAAACCTAACTCTAAACTGGGAAAAATGTCACTTTATGGTGAGACGGGGAATTGTCTTGGGCCATGAGATTTCGAGGAGAGGCATAGAAGTGGATAAGGCTAAGGTAGAAGTAATTGCTAAGCTTCCACCACCCAAAAGCATCAAGGATATTAGATCCTTTTTAGGGCATGCTGGGTTCTACCAACGGTTCATTAAGGACTTTAGCAAAATCGTGAAGCCCTTAACCAACCTGCTCGCTAAGGACGTGCCCTTTGATTTCAACGATGAGTGTTTTAAATCATGGAGGAAGCTTAAGCAAGAACTTATCTCTGCGCCTATCATTTCTGCTCCTGATTGGACCCAACCATTTGAAATCATGTGTGATGCATCTGATTTTGCTATTGGCGCTGTTCTAGGACAGCGCATAGACAATAGGCAGCACGTGATTTATTACTCGAGTAGGACTTTGAATGACGCCCAACAGAACTATGCAACGACTGAGAAGGAATTCTTGGCCGTTGTCTTTGCGTTAGAAAAGTTCCGGCCTTACTTGTTAGGTTCAAAAACGGTGATTTTTACAGATTACTCGGCTCTGAAATACCTCATGACCAAGAAGGAAGCAAAAGCCCGACTGATTCGGTGGATCCTCTTACTTCAAGAATTTGACTTAGAAATCCGGGATAAAAGAGGTATAGAAAATGTGGTTGCTGATTATCTCTCACGAATTCCGAATGCACCAACCATCCAAGCTCCGATCAACGAGGATTTCCCAGACGAGCACATCCTAGCCATTCTTAAGGAACCCTGGAATGCTGACATCGTTAATTACCTGGCCACGAGAAATTACCCGCTGACTGGATAAAGCAAGACCAATACCGCTTCTTTGCCCAAGTACGATACTTCTTCTGGGAAGAACCGTATCTTTTTAAGTATTGTCCCGACCAAATCATTAGACGATGCATACTCGAGGAGGAACAGAGGAGTGTGCTCAGCTTTTGCCATGACCTTGCATGCGGAGGACACTTCGGTCCCCGCAAGACTGCAGAAAAGGTTATACAAAGTGGGTTCTATTGGCCCACTTTGTTCAAAGACTCATATCATTTTTGCAAGTCATGCGCAAATTGTTAGAAAATTGGGAAGATTCCAAGAAGAGACATGATGTCCCTAAACCCGATCCTTGAAGTTGAAATTTTTGATGTTTGGGGTATTGATTTCATGGGACCATTTCCCAATTCCTTCGGCAACCAATTCATTTTGGTTGCTGTAGATTATGTCTCTAAATGGGTAGAAGCTGTGCCAACTAAGACGAATGACAACAAAGTGGTTGTCAAATTTCTTGAAGAGAACATCTTCTCCCGATTTGGCACCCCCAGAGCGATAATTAGTGATAATGGATCACATTTCTGCAACAGAGTTTTTGAAACTCTGATGCGAAAATATTCCATCAATCACAAGTTATCCACTCCCTATCATCCCCAAACAAATGGGCAGGTCGAAGTCACCAACCGGCAGATCAAGCTCATTCTGGAAAAGACTGTCGGATAAAACCGAAAGGATTGGTCGGTTAAGCTCAATGATGCATTGTGGGCTTACCGCACTACTTTTAAGACAGTTCTGGGGATGTCTCCTTATAGAATCAAGTTTGAAAAAGCCTGTCATCTGCCAGTAGAGTTAGAACACCAGGCCCTCTGGGCAATTAAGCAACTCAACTTTGATCTGACCAAAGCCGGTGAACTTAGGAAACTGCAGCTTTCAGAATTAGAGGAGATACGGAATGAAGCCTATGAGAATGCCCGAATCACCAAGAGCAGAACTAAACTTTTCCATGACCAAATCATAACCCGAAAAAACTTTGCACCGGGAGAGAGGGTTCTGCTATATAACTCTAGGCTTCATATTTTTGTGGGAAGCTAAAAACTCGTTGGTCAGGACTGTTCATTGTGCGCACTATTTTCCCACACGGTGCTGTGCTTATTGCAGACCCTAAAAACAACACGGAATTCAAAGTCAATGGGTAAAGACTGAAGCCCTTCTTGACCACTGAGCCTATGACTCCCGATGAGAGTGTACTGACTATTTTTGCCCCGTCATACACCTAACCACAACAAACAAATAAAAAATAAAATAATAATAAAATTAAAAAAAACTAAAATAAAAAAATAAAAAATTTATTTATATGCTTACCCCGTGTACATTCTTTTTGACATTTCTTTAACCTATTCGCACTTGGCCGGCCCGAGTCCACGAAGACGGTGACATCATTTCTTCCACCTATTTATTGCATTCGCATTTCCATATGCATTCATTGAGGACAATGTATTAGATAGGTGTGGGGGTGCTAACACTTTTCTTTCTTTTTCTTTTTATTCTTCTTTCTTATTTCAAAAAAAAATTCTTTCAAAAAAAAGAGAAAAAAAAAGAAATCTAAATTGAAAAGAAATTTCATACTCTTTGTAAACATACCAAAAGATTGTAGGAATTACGGGAACCTTATTAAGGAATCTTTATTTTTGCCTAAGTAAACAAGAAAGAATGGTTTGACTAAAAAGATAGGAGAGATAAGGAAAATAACTCATACCTTTTATTTAGCCTTAGTAGAATATGCATAATTCTCACACATGCTTGGGATTTAGAGATACAACTCTGAAGAAAAAAAATAGAAAAAAAAAGCTGGGTAATTGTGCCTCAAGAAGCATGATTACTCATGCCAAAAAAAATAATTAATATATAAATCTTGATTTCGTGGCCTACTCCACTTGCATATTTGACCTGAAGGGTGTTTTTCCACCTGGTGCCCTAAGACCATCTGGTTTGGGAGTCATCGGTTTGATATGTGTTACATAAGTGAAGTAGAAAGCCTAATGGAACCAAGAATAATAAGTAAATATTAATAAAATTAAAAGATATTCAAAGTTGAGTTGAAAAATCCCAAGCACATCACACTTATAAATTATGCATATCTATCTAAAGTAAAATAAAAGAATGAATTAGAAGTACAAGATCCTTTCTAAATTTAAAGAAAAATCATAGTTTCTTCATTTATGAAGGCTAAAATATAAGAGGACTTATGAGGGTTAAACCTAATTCTTATATCATTCGGTCATTTTTACATAGATGATTGAAAGTTCTTTATAATAAAAAAAAAGCTTTCTAACAACTAACTTCTTTTCTTTACTTACTGGATTTTGTGGGTGCAATCCGCTGAAAACCCTCAGGAGACAACACTCCTCCTCTAGGGAAACCTAGAGGTTTAACGACTTGTTGCACATGCTTAGTGCAATCGCGTCACCTGCGAAAGTGGTGTAATAATGTTCTCATTTTTGTTTTGCTCAGGACGAGCAAAAAGATAAGTGTGGGGGTGTGATTAGTCTCTAATTTTGCATAATTTTCATCACATTCTCATATTTATTTCATGTAAAATTTTGCTAATAAAACCTTGCTTGCTTGATCCTAGGTCCATGGTGTGCAAATGAAGAACAAGACCTAAATTACCATTTAATTGATGATTAAAAGCCTACCAAGTAGCCATTGCCTTTAGGGTGAAGATTTTGTCAGCTCAGGGTATCAAATCGCAAATCTAGAAGATCAAGGCATCAGAAGATAGTCTGGGCGACGCGCTACCCGAAGCCAGGCGCGCGCCGCCCTGGTAGGGCCGCGTTTCCGCGGCCCAGGCCGCGTTTCCGCGGCCTTTTGGGCGAGCGCGCGCCTGCGCTTTGGGCCACGTGCTTCCCACGTGGCCCCTTTTCCCCTGGTGCCTATAAATACCCCCTGGGGTCTTCAGTTTGAGCCAGATCCAGAGTTAGAGTAAGTTTTTGTAATCTTGTTTTTAGTTTGTAGTTGTTGTTGTTGTTCTTCTTCTAGTTCTAGCTTTAGCCATTAGAGTGAAAGAGAGAGAGTGTGTACAAGTTGTATTGGAAGGTGACAAGATAATACAAGTAATTACTTCTCTTTCTTCTTTCCATTTACTAGTTGCTTTCATTTGCTTTCATTTGCTTTTACATCCTTACTTTAGTGTAACTCCTTCTCTTTATCTCTTTTCTTTTGTTGTTCTTTTCTTCACCATGTGAAACTAACTCTTCCATTGCGTGGCTAACTAACTACTAACCTACTAATTTCTAACTTCTTGATTGATAACCCGAATGAGTTAATAGTGTCAATAAGCCTTGTGCAAACGAGAGCTATGGCATCTTAAGACGAGGGTTCTAACTCTAACGTACCTACAAGTATTTACCTTCTTATATTTCATACTTAAATGATTTTTTGATGATCTATGAGTTTTGTACATTGCTCGTTGTTGTAAGTTAGAGACTTTCCTTTTAACTTCGCTGATACCATTAGTGCACTCGTGTCTTCCCGTATTCTCGCCTTCTAATGGATCTTGATACGGTAATGTCCGAGTTTTTGTCGTGTAAAGCGAAGTTATGAAAGAACTTTCACTAGATTTCCACGTGAATAGTTCCATTGCATAAGGGGTAAGCTTGCCTATGATCCATCGTGAGGCACATCTTCAAGAAGTTAGGGATTAGTGGGAGCAATTAGTAGAAAGTTAGCCATGCGTTTTTACCATTAAGAAAAACTCACTTTTACAAACCACCAAAACATTTTCCAACAATTCTTGAAACAACTTGTTTTCACTTTTCAATTCTTTATTTGGAAACAAAGAACATTCTCTTTTCTTGAACATAAAAGCCTCATCAAGCTTCCATCGCTCTCCCTCCTTGTGGATACGACCTGTATAGCCACTTCGCAACTACGGAAGAACCGCAAAAGCAGTAACTTCGACACATTTCCTTCTCTTATTTTAGTACTTGCTTTTTGTCGACCAATTAGCTAACTTTTCTTTCTTGGCAATCTAACTACTAACCACTAATCACCTAAATACTTACTTGATAATTCACATAAATCTAATAGTCTCTACAATACCTTGCTCTTGTAAGAGCCATTGATGGCTCATAATGATGGGTTCTAATACCTAACTTGCTAACAAGCTAACATTTTTATTTTATGCTTGCCTCTAACTGGTTTTGATGATCTAATGTTTGCATTAGGTTACCTTTTGTTGTGGAGAACAATCTTATATACCATGCTTTGAAATATCTCTTGAAGCAAAGGACTACTAATGGTCAAGGATCCATGCGAGGCAACTATCACTAAGAGGTTAGCATAATTAATGGAGTAGTCGTTAGTAGTCATGAGTTTTCTTTTCTTTTTTTTACTTTGATTTTAAAATCAATTTCCAAAACCACTTTATCATCATTGTTTTCATCTTCTTCTTCATTCACCATTATTTTCATTTCTTCACCACAAGTTTCATATCTTTTCCAAATCACTTCACCATATATTTACCGTCACTTTCCACTTTATTTCTTTCATGTTTTACTTCGCTTCTAGTTCTTGTTTTATTTCCTCCACCGATATCATTTCTTTCACTTCGCTATTTTCATTACCTTCTCCTCCTACCACTTTTAGTTTTCTTTTCTTTTTCTTTTCACTTTCTTAAATAAAGAAGAACTCATTAACAATCAACGTGAACACATACCGGTAATCTTTCTATCGCCTCCATTGATTAGTCTAGAATTCTGCATTATTACATCACATTTTTCTACCGATTTTTGAATAATATATCATTTCTAACTGTGTTTTAGTCTATTTTGCAGATAATTAGGAGTCCAGGGCAAAGGAGCAATAAGAGCTTAATTATACCCATTTTTGGGTAATTAAATTCAGATTTCTTGGAGGCCAAACTAGAGAGTTTCTAGAAGATACATTGAATCTAGACGTTGGCGGGTGTCTGATGAAAATTTGGACCCAAATAACTGAATCTGAGCATATCTGGAAGGTCTCCGAAGTAAGGAGAAACCATTCACGAAAACAGGGACCTAAGTCCCTGGCAATGTTGGCGAGCCATGCGTTTATTTTTGACGCGTGGCCTCGTCTCGTCTTTCGAAACCTCCTTTTGCCTATAAATAGCCCTGCAGAGACCAGAAACGAAAGTAGATTGAGAAATAGGCTAGGTTTTCTCTCTTTTAGTATAAGTGTTCTTTTTTTCTTTTTTTTGTATTTTTATTTTATTTTTAGATCATGTATTAGCGATGAGAGATTCAGAGAGAGAGAGAAAGAGAGAGATTGATGTAAAAGATGGTGACAATGTATATAAAGGTGTTTCCTTTCTTCAATATTATAATTTCTGCATCTTCTACATGATACTTAGCTGATTTTTCTTCTCGTGACAATATTACTACTAACCACTAACCATCTGACCACTTACTTGATAATTCATATGAATCTAATAGCCTCTACAAGGCCTTGCTCTTGAAAAAAGCCATTGATGGCTCATGATGATGGATTCTAACATTCTAACATTTTAAATATCTAACCCACTAACTTGATAACTTGCAATATTTTCATTATTTCATGCTCACCTCTAACCGGTTTTGATGATTTAATAGTAACTTACAACTTGTTGTGCGGTATAGATGTGTTGTTTGAATGTAGAAAAACAATCTTATGTGTCATGTTTTGTATCATCTCTTGAAGTCAAGGACTAGTGATGACCAAAGATCCATATGAGGCAACTATCACTAAGAGGTTAGAATGATTAGTGGAGCAATTAGAAGTTAGTAGTCAGGAGTTTTCTTTTATCTTATTTTAAAAAAATCTTTTATCATTTTCATCATTGTTTTCACCAACTTCTTAGTTCATCTTTGTTTCATCTTCTTTTGTTTTCCAAACCATTTCTCTTTTATTTTCACATTGTCATTTTATCGCCTTCTTCACCTATCACTTTTGGATTTTTTTCTTTCTTCTTTTTCTCGTTCTTTAACAAAGAAGAACTTGTTAACAACTAACGTGAACATAAACTGTGAATTCGACCCGTTGTGCCAATACTATAACGGAAGTATCGAGGGAATATTAGCACACAGCTTTTACATTAATTTCATAAAAAATACATTTTCAAGTGTTGGTTTCGCCCCGATCTAATTTTGACGTCGTTGACGGGGACGGGAATGATTTTGATTTCACGTTTTTGTTAACATTTTCTTCTCTGTTTTGGTGTGTATGGCAATTTTTACAGAATTTTTACATTACGTCTACTCTTGCTTGCCTCTCCCTGCTCTAGAAAGCAGAAAGCTTGCTTCTAAAATTTTGCCATGAAAATAAAAGAAAAGTCGCGAAAACACGGCAATTTTGTGGCAGTTGTACTTTGTCTTTTGCAGGAAATTGCAAGTTGTATATATTGTTGTATTCTTCTGCTAGTTATCTGATTTGATTGCCTACACACTACAATAATTAAAAAACTAAAATACGATATTTGGACTCTTTAAAATGGTTTCGATATTTGTATTTAGGTACGTGTCAGTTCAATTCCAATATACTGTATTTTGTTCTATTGTTATGATCTGGATTGAGATGTACATATGGCATTGCATATAGCATAGGACAAACACGTGAGTGATTTACTCACTTTGTGTGTTATTTTTATCTATATTGCACATTTGCACAAATTAGACTTAAGGGCATAACCCAATACAAGATAAAGTAGAGATTTCATCACCTTCCTTAACCCAAAAATCACATCCCCACTCACACAACCCAAGCCTTAATAAAAATTGATAGACGTTGGCCCCTAGGAACATCTCGAACTCATTAAGAGATTGACCAAGGATGGAACTTATTTGAATCATACTCTTGTGAAATCGGTGTCTAAGGTTCGGGATTAAGAGGTACGCCTCGAAGATACCGTGGTTTGGCGTAATTAAGGCCTGCTGCTTACACACGGATACCTCCCATCGTATTTTGCTCCTACTTAGCCGATTAGCTTATAGTCAGATTCATACAACAACCTCCCCCAGGTAATCAAATAGTTAGGAGTCGTCTAGGTCTAGGTCAACCCTAGTATAGGCTTGGTTTTGATTTTATTTCTTTTCGTTTGTTATTTGCTTTTTCTTTTTTGTTTGTGATTATTTGTGAAATAAAATTCAACAACAATAATTCTTTCAATCCTAATATGAATCCATACTTCACATAGACCCCATTTGATTCAGATAATTCTGGCTTTTTATAATATGAACCAACCAAATACACCAGGTTGGACTTTTCTGAATCAATACAACCCATACCCTCGATCTTATGACTATAATTTTCAAAATAATTTTAACTCTTCACAGAGTCAAGGGGGATTCATCTCCCCCAAGTCAAATTTTCAACCACCTTGTCCACAATTTTCACAATTTTTATAATATTCATTTCCCAACTTCGCTTCCTATACTCCTTTTTTAGAACCACCAATTGAAGAAAAATCTGAGTTAGAAAAAAGTATAGAAGCTGTACAAGCCATTCTTGAGTCCAAACAAAAGAAGCTCAACTCCCTAATTTCACAATATTTTTAAGATTCAAACTCATTTTCACCTATTCAAAATGAACAACCATCTGCCCAAGAAATGAGTATGGAATGCTTGCGTGAGACTGAGCGTCAATGTCAAAACATGTTGGACTCACACTCTTCACAAATTTTTCAAAACCAATATTTCTATACTACCTTTCTAGAACAACCACTTGGAGAAAAATCATATCTAGAAAAGAGTATATAAATCTTGCAGGAGTCCACACAACAATTTCAAAAATCTTTTGCTCAGTCTATCAATAGGTTGAAAATACAATTGAGTCAATTGGTTAACATTTATAGGAATGAGAAAACTCTCTCTTATCAACCTTTGACCAATTCAGATATCTCTCTCTATTAATTTGACTCAAGACTCTTGTTATTTTGAAAATCAAGATTCAATTTCAGCACACCAATTTGAAGTTGACCAACATTAAATTCTTGAGAATCACATTGACATGTTGGCAAGTTATCCTTTTCCTGAGATTGAACTTAAGATGAATATAATCCTGAACCTCAACTTGGTAAGTCAATTTCACTTCGTGATTTAATAATAACTCAGGTGTCTTTACCTGATGTCAATCCTTTACCTAAGTCAATAATGGATCCTGTGCCTTTCATTATGAAATTGAATCACCAATCATGTATGATCATCATATTGAACTTGACCAATTTCATACTTTTAAAAGTCTCATTGACAAATTGGCAAGTTCTTACTTTTATGAAATTGAACTCAATGAGAAATGTGACCTAGATTATCAAATTTGTGATCCAGTTCAAATTTCTGAATCAATATTGACTCCTATTTTGCAACCCGATTTGAGCAATATTTTTGAGTCAGTTTTGATTCTCATACCTGTCATTCTTGAACTTGAATCACCAATCTTAGAAAGTCACATTCTGTTGTGAGAAAATGAATGTGGATTAGAATTTTAAATTCTTGATTTGGACCCAATTTCTGAACCAATTTTGACTCCTGACCCTTTACTTGACTTAAGTCAAATTCCTAAGTTAGTAGCAGTTTTTGTACTTCTTGAGTCCAAATCAATTATTTCATCTTTCCACGCTCCATTTTGGAACAAGGGTGTTAATAAAATTGACTCTGAAATTATTTTTAAAATTTGAAAATTAGACAGGGTAAAATTCTTAATAAAAATCATCCATGTTTACATAATAATAATGGGTTATATTATAGAGGTCTCTGGTGGGTTACTCCGAACTGGACAGAAATTGGAATAGGCCGCATTTTATAGATCAATCAGATCACCACCAGAATCATCACATTGAGGTAATTTTTCCTTCTCTCTATTTGTTTCATGCATACATACATTTACGATGCATTGAGGATAATGCATGAGATAACTGTGGGGGTCTACTAACATAGAATTTTTTAGATTTTCTTTCTTTTTTACTTTTTTTAGGATACTTTTAGAAATCTTCCCTTTTGTATAAGATTTTTCACTTTCTTTAAAAACTTTTTGAAATAAGAGACAAAGTTTTGATCTATTTTTAAAAAAATTAAGATGATCTTAGAAATTAAGGAAGCCTTAATTATGACATCTTAAACCTGGTCAAAATAATAGAGCTTATTTAAATTTATAGGCTAAGTAAGATAAATTGGAGAGATAATTTTATCTTGAATTTTTTGCCTTAGATAGTATGAACTTCATACGTACACATTTTTGGGGTGGAAACAAAGACTTAAGATGCTATAAAGTAAATAAACAGAAATATATATATGGTATATATGAAGAAAAAAATTAATTATTAAGCTGGATAACTATGCCTCAAGAAGCATGATTGTTCACGCCTAACGGTGATCATATGAAACAAATAATTCCCTTTATTTTTTTGGCCATGTTTACTCGAGTCCTTAAACCCAAGGGATGTTTTCTCATCTGGTGCCCTAAGACCGTCTGGTATGGGAGTCATCAGTTAAAGACTCAATACCTGGGTAAACTAGAAAGCCTAAGAAAACTAAAGGAAGAAAAAAGAAATATATATATATATAAGAGGCTTGATGGCTAGAGTTGAAATCCCAGAAATCTTCACTATCACAAAGTGCATATTAATTAGGTTTTATGAATGATAAAATATTCAATTCAATTTTAGATTCTTACCTTAATTGAAGACAAGATCTTGAATATAGACTATGTTTAAGGTAGAAAATTTTTGATGGACTTATAATCTTAGTTCACTTAAATTTTTGCAAAAATATTTTAAAAATTTGCCTCTCTTTCAAAATGTGTTTTTAAAATACTAACATTTGTTTTCTTTCTTTATAGATTTTATGAGTGTAATCCGTTGAAAACCCTCAGGAGACAACACTCATCCTCTAGGAGAAACCTAGAGATTTAACGGCTTGTTGCACACGCTCATTGCAATCGCGTCACCTGTAAAAGTGGTGTAATAACATTTGTAGTATAGTTTTTTTTACTTGTTTTGCTTTGGACGAGCAAAAAGATAAGTGTAGGGGTGTGATTAGTCTACAGTTCTGCATTATTATATCACATTTTTCTATTAATTTATGAATAATATATCATTTCTTATTGTGTTTTGGTCTATTTTTTTAGATAATCAAGAGTTTAGGGGCAAAAGAGTAATAAGAGCTTAACTATACCCATTTTTGGGTAATTAAATCCAGATTTATTGGAGGCCAAGCTAGAGAGTTTCTAGAAGATACATTGAATCTAGACATTGGCGGGTGTCTGACAAAAATCTGGACCCAAATAACCGAATCTGAGTATGTCTAGAAGGTCCCCAAAGCGAGGCAAAACCACTCGCTAAAATCAGGGACCTGAGTCCAAGGCAAGGACCTGAGTCCCTGGTTTTGCCGCATAAACACAGCAATTGATGCGTTTTCACGGTAATATCGCCGAACCATGCATCGATTTTCAACGCGTGGCCTCGTTTCATCTGCTGGAACCTCCTTTTACCTATAAATAGCCCTGCAGAGACACGAAACGAAAGCAGATTGAGAAATAGGCTAGATTTTTTCTCTTTTAGTGTAGGTGTTTCTTTTCTTTTCTTTTATATTTTTATTTTATTTTTAGATCATGTATTAGGGTTGAGAGATTCAGAAAGAGAAACAGAGAGATTGATGTAATAGATGGTGACAATCTATGTAAATGTGTCTCCTTTCTTCTATATTGTAATTTTCTCCATCTTCTACATGATGCTTAACTAATTTTTCTTTTGATGGCAATCTAACTACTAACCACTAACCACTAACCATCTAACCACTTACTTGATAATCTATATGAATTTAATAGCCTCTACAAGGTCTTGCTCTTACAAGAGCCATTGATGGCTCATGATGATGGATTCTAACATTCTAACATTTCTAACATCTAACCCACTAACTTGCTAACTTGCAATGTCTTCTTTATTTCATGATCACCTCTAACCGGTTTTAATGATTTAATAGTAGCTTTTAACTTGTTGTGTGGTATGGATGTGTTGTTTGAATGTAGAAAAATAATCTTATGTGCTATGCTTTGTATCGTCTCTTGAAGCCAAGGACTAGTGATGGCCAAGGATCCATGTGAGAAAATTATCATTAAGAGGTTAGCATAGTTAGTGGAGCAATTAGTATTTGTAGCTATGAGTTTCTTATATCTTATTTTAAAAAAAAGTCTTTTATCATTTTCATCATTGTTTTCACGAACTTCTTAGTTCATCTTTGTTTCATCTTTTTTTTATTTTTCAAACCACTTCTCCTTTATTTTCACATCGCTATTTCATCGCCTTCTTCACCTATCACTTTTGGATTTCTTTTCTTTCTTCTTTGAGAACTTGTTAACAACCAATGTGAATATAAACTTTAATGCTTCTATCACCTCCCGTCCCTGTAGATTGACCCATTGAGCCAATGCTATAGCAAAAGTATCGAGAGAACATTAGCATACACGCTTTTATATTGATTTTATAAAATACACATTTTCAAGTGCTGATTTCGCCCCAATCACCAATCCCTGTGGATTCGACCCTTATAGCCTATATGCTATAACAAAAGTATCGAGGAAGCCAAAGCATCATAACACTTAAAATATTAATTTCTAAATTCATGTTCTCGTGCACGCTTTTCCTCTGATCAATTTTCAGGTATGTGGTCATTCGATCGTCTTTGGCTGTGTATTCTTTATTGACTTGACTTACTGTGAGTCGTGAGTCACAACAAACCTCAAGCTCCGTTACTCCGATGGTAGCTGCCATCTTGAGACCCACAATGACTGTTTCATACTCAACCTTATTATTGGTGGCGCAAAATCTAAGAGTGTAGGATGGCTCAATTATGGATCCTTTTGGGGTAGTGAAGACCATCTCAATTCCAGCGCCCCTGCCATTTGATGTGCCATCAATGTTCAGAACCCATCCTTTCAAGAGATTGCTTTGTGGTGAAGGTCCTGATGTAAATTCGGCAAAAGACTTGCCCTTTGATTGCTATCCTCAGCTCGAATGTGACTCCGAGGGGTCTGATCTCCGTGACCCACTTCGCTATTCTTTCGGTGGCCTCGGGATTTTCTGCTATGGTTCTCAAAGGGTACTCTATCAGCACAATGATAGGGAAGGATTGAAAGTAATATTTCAACTTCTTCGTAGTGGCAAAGAGAGCAAATATTTGTTTTTCAATTCTCGTGTACCTCGTTTGGGCGTCAATTAATGACTTGCAAACATAATAGACTGGCTTTTGAATGCCTTCATCCTCTTAAATCAAAACTGCGCTCATGATAGTATCAGAGACTGAGAGATAGAGGAACAAAGTTTCATCGGGAAGAGGTTTGGATAGGAGTGGAGGAGATGCTAGATAAGCCTTCAGACTCTGGAACACTGCTTCATACTGATCGTTCCAACAGGAGTTAGTTCCATTGTTCTTTATGGCCTGAAGAAAAGCTTGCATTTATTGATTGATCTACTGAGGAATCATTTGAGGGCAGCGAGGCGTTTATTAAGGATTTGGACTTTCTTGATGTAAGTAGGGGACTTCATCTCTAGTATTGTGGATATCTGGCTAGGGTTGATTTTGATTCTCCACTAAGTGACTAGATACCCGAGGAACTTATTGAAAGTTACTTCGAAGGTGCACTTCCTAGGGTTGAGCCTCACATTGTATTTTTGGAGGAGAGTAAATGCTTCCTCTAAATGCTTTACATGGTCTCAGCGCTCGAGACTCTTCATGAGCATGTCATCAATCTATAACTCCATTGTGTGCCCGAACAACTCTTTGAAGACATCATTGATCATCCCCTGGAACGTGGCTCCGACGTTCTTCAATCCAAAGGGCATTACATTGTAGGAGTAGATGGCGCGATCAGTGATGAAGGTCGTCTTGTCCCTCATCTAGTGGATGCATCCTTATTTGATTATATACAGAGTAGGCATCCATGGAGTTGAGGAGTTCAAGATCCATTGTTGCGTCAACCATCTGGTCTATGCTGGACAGGGAGAAGCTATCTTTGGGACATGCCTTGTTGAAGTCCAGGAAATAGATGCCGACTCTCTACTTCCCATTCTTCTTCTTTACTAGAACTGGGTTGTCTGGGTAAAGAGTTTCTCGGATGAAACCAACCTTGAGCAATCAGTCAACTTCATCACTGAGTGTCTGCAGACATTTTGCATTCACCTTTTGAGATTTTTGCTTTACTGATTTAGCCTCGAAACGGATAGATAGCTTATGGAAGAAGATAGAGGGGTTGACTCTGAGCATGTCTGTGGGGGACCATGCAAACACATCTAGGTTCACATAAAGAAACTTCTCAAATTGAGTCTTCTCACGGGCAGGAAGCTTCGTCCGATTTGGAGAACTCGTTCTAGATGATGGAGGTCCATGTGAAGAAGCTTGGCTTCCTCATTTGACCTGTTGTTTAGAGTTTCTGACTTAGTGGAATAGTCAGGATCTTGGCTTTGCTGCTCTATGATTGCTATTGTGTAGCAATCTACTTTTGTTTCTTACCATGGTGAGGTCTTCGTCAGAGTCTGCCTTTGCAGTCTTTTGCCTCCAGTCTGACTTCTTCCTAGCAAAGGAGGAGATGGTCCTGAATATGGCCTGGTCTCCTCTTATGTCAGCTGTTCTAGTCGGAGTGGGATACCATACCATCTGTTGATAGGTGGACGTGATGACTTTCATTATGTGGAGCTACGGTCTCCCGAGGATCGTGTTATGAGAAGACTTAACATCAACCACGTAGAACTTTGTGATGATGTTGTATAGATCAGCATGAATCAGAAATGCAACCGTGCCCGATAAATATGTCTCGTTCCCGTTAAACCTATATAGATGAGACCGGGTTTGAGGATTGATCATTGCTTGGGTTATCTCTAGGGTGTCCTCCATCCTATCCAAGGAGCCTCCATACAGGATGTTGATGGTGCTCCCTCTGTGGACCAGAATTTTGGACACTCAACAGTTCTTGATGAGCATGGTGACGATCAAGGCATCATTGTGTAGGAAGTGCACAACCAAGGCGTCACCGTCCGAGAACGAGATTGGTCTGCTTGGAGTTAGAGGCGGATCTGTCAGCACCGTAGGGTATTTTCTCCTAAGAGCCTCGTTTATGTAGATGGCCTTCTCTTTGGCAGTTGTGTCTTCTATTGGGAAGTGCCGAAGATGGCTTTTATTTCCAATGCTGGATCAGAGTCCGGTTGACATAACTCCCTTGCTGCGAGGCCTCCTTTGGCACTTTGGTCTCCGAGGGCTGCCCGGAATTAAGGATAAACTCCTTGAGATACCCTCGGTTTACTAACTATTGGAGTGGTCTCTAGAGAGAGCAGCAACCAATAGTATGATGATCCATTCTGTCATGAAAAGTGCAGTATTCTCTGGCTCCCGACTCCTTCGGGTTAGATGGGAGTGATTTCAGGCACCTCACCCAAGGTTTGTCTTTGATGGGGCTGAAGACGTGGTCGACAGAGATCTTGAATGGTATGAGGTCGGCTTTTTCTTCGCTGATCTTCACGGGGTTCTGTGGGGGCTATTTGTTAATTGCTCTGGAAGCTCGATTTTAATTCTTCATTGGAAAGGCAAATTTTGGCTTTGGCTTCTACCCCTAATTTCCCCCTTTGGAAGAGCGATCAACCGCGGTCTTGTCACATCATCAGTCCTATGTACTTTTGAGCTTGAGAGAGGATATCCCTCATCCTGGTGACTTCATGCTTCACCAAGTGTTTGTAAGAGTGAGAGACTTACAACCTAGTGATGAACACAGCGATAGCCACACCGTTATTGCAATTATACATTTGGCTTTGAAAATAATTGACGTAATGTTTGAGGCTCTCTCTAGGCTTCATCTTCATCGTGAGGAGGTGATTGTTGATCTTCTTAAGCTCCCGTCGGGAAGCATTTTAGTGATATAAGGCCCGCTCCACCTTTTCAAAACTCCAAAGTGAGTGCCTAGGGAGAGAGTAAAACCAGTCGTAGGTAGCGCCTTTAAGACTGGATTGGAACATGCGACTCAAGAGGAGGCCATCGTGAGACTGGACTGCCATCTTATCTTGGTATTACTAAAGGTACTGGATGGGATCGGTCATCCTAGATTAGCAAAACTCCACATTATGAACTTTTTTGGAGAAGCGGTGAGAGGTGATTTTCTCCGAGACTGTGAATCGTAGGTTCTCAAGCCACAAGGTTTCTTCTCCTTTCAGAGTTGTTGACTTACTTTCTCAATCTGCTTTCGAACAATCTCCTCAATGTCCTCGATGTAAGGGATATTCGGAGCCTTGCTGGGGCCAAAATTCTCGAAATGCTCGTTATCACTCGGGAGGTCACAGCTAACGTGTCTTTGATTGCTCTCTGTGTGGGTGGTTCACACGATAAGAGGTGGTGACTGGGGAGCCTGAGACCCCTCTCTGCCCCCTGATTCCTAGTGGACTGCGTCTAAAGGATCTCGATCTGAGTAACGAGTTGATTCTGGACGCGGACCACCGCATCTCTCTCGAGCATCCTTCTCGCGTTCATAAGTTGCGTCCACCCATTGCTTGTCCAACTGCTTTTGAATATCAGAGAGCATTTGAATGAGCTGACCTTCAACAGGTAGTTGGTTCTTATGTTCGTTGACTTCTGCTCTCATGGCAATAGGCCGGAAAGATTGACCTTCTCCGACATCTTCGATGAGAATGTTGGGATGGGAAGTATGAGTGTTGATAGGCTCCGCGCCCCCAACAACCGCCAACTTAGCATTTGAGGTGGCAGTGGCAGTGGCTCGAGGGTATTCTTGCATGATGGGGCCATTTCCATTTCGCGGGGATTTTTTAGGAAGGGTTTGGGAAAGGTAGAAGAGATCTTGATATAGATTCAAGGGCTCTAAATGAAAGCACCAATGTGGTGGGAATTTTTACCACAGATGATTGGACGCTCCCAATTGATCCTAATAAAAACACATAAGAGGAAAGAACAGCTTTCAGGTAAGGAGCGCTGGTGTGGTGCTGGCCAAAGACCCTCGGGCATGAGAATAAGTATCCTTGTTTGAGAAAGCAGAGAATACTTGTGTGTGGTGTTTTCGATGATAATGAAAAGCGAACCCAATGTTTGATCGGAAAAAATTGAAAATATGAGTCATAAAATTTCCTTGAATTAATGAAAAATTACAACAATCTCAAACAATTCCGATTACAAGAGAAAGAAGATGTTTAAGCTCAAATCTTCTCTTTGTTTAGTGCTGGGTTCTTGATGTAGTTGTGGAAAGTGAATCTTGTTTTTCGTTGACTCGTGAACGTCAGTGTCTTCTGGGAATCTTCTCTTCAGACGATAGACATAGTAGCACAGCTCCTATCTAATGAAATCTTAAAGAGACTTGAGGCAAAATCTTATACTCAGCAAGTTGTCAGAAAAGGTAAAACTCTTTTTTTTAGTATTCCTCAGCTTCAAATTCTGATCCCAAAAAATTTCCCCCTCAATAGCGAACTGAGCTATTTATAGGAGTTTCAGGGGTAAAACTGCCCCCTATAAACCCTCCATAATGAGGGTTAACTCCCCTCATTACGTGGGCAGTAATTGACCTGATAATAAGGGAAGTTACAACTGAGATGCAGGGTTCTTTCATAGTTGAAATGCGAGTTTCGAGCCTCACGTTTTGGCGTTATAGTGTTGTTGGAGGCTAGCTTCAAATCGGATTTTGCGATTGCTGCTCGGACTCACACAAAGGTTCCATACTCAAGTCCAGTATTGATGGTTGTTCATTTTGAATCGGTGAGACTGGAAAAGATGAGTAGGACTCTTGAAATTTTGGTTGAGATGATGTGTCTAACATATTTTGAAATCGTTGCACTTTTTCACAAAAGACTTCCAAACGCTTTTCGAGTTCAGATTCTTCTTCAATTGGATGTTCTAGAAAAGGAGTATATGGAGTTTGATTTAAAAAGGACTGTGAATTGAGAAAATTTTGAATTTATTGTTGGGACTCAAGCATGGCTTCCATACTCCTTTCCAAACTAAATTTTTCTTCACCTAATGGGATAGGAAAAGGAGGATATGAATCCAAATCGGGAAATGAAAATTATGGACAAGGTGGTTGAAAATTTGACTCGGGAGAGGTGAATCCCTATGAACTCTATGAAGAGTGAAAATTATTTTGAAAATTAGAGTCATAGGATTGGGGATACAGGTCATATTGAGCCAGATAATCCCAACCTGGCCTATATGATTGGTTCATGTTGTACATATCCGGGTTGACGTTATCCGAGTCAAATGAGGTCTGGGTGAAATATGGATTCATATTAGGATTGAAAAAATTATTGTTGTTGAAATTCATATCACAATTTACAGGAAAAAAAGAAAACAAACAAACAAATAAAGAAAAAGAAAAAGAAAAAGAAAACAAGCCTATATTAGGGTTGACTTAGATCTAGACAACTCCTAACTGATTAGACTATCCACAGGAGGTACATTGTCGGATTCTGACCACAAGTTAATCAGTCAGGTAGGGGTAAGATCAGTGGGAGGTATCCGTGTTAGAGCAACGGGCCTAATTATACCAAACCACTGTTCTTTGAGGTTTCGTCTCTCAATCCCCAACCTTAGACACCGATTTGACATGAGTCAAGATCTAACAACTTTTCCCTAAGTCAATCTCCTAAATGAGTCTGAGATGTTCGTAGGGGCCAACGTCTAGCAATTTTTTTATTAAGGCTTGGGTTTTGTGAGTGGGGAGGTGATTTTTGGGCCAAGGAAGAGTAATGACTTTCCCATCTTATGTTGTCTTGGGTTTTGCCCTTAAGTTCAATTCGTGTAAGTGTGCAATATAGATAAGAGTGAACATATAAAGAGAGTAAATCACCCACGTGTTTGTCCTGACTATATGCAATGCAATATGTACAACTCCGTCAAGATCACAACAATACAAGAATAAAACACAGTATATTAGAATGAAAATTGACACGTGCCTAGATGCAAATTTCTAAACCATTTTAAAACATCCAATTAGCGTATTTTAGTTCATAAAATTATTACAGTGCATAGGTAAAATAAACAAAAACTAGTAGAAGAATATAAGAATATACAAGAATTTACCCAACCACACAAAAGCAAGTGTGGACTTCTGCAATGCTAAAACTTTAACCGCACACCAAAAACAAAGAAGAAAGTCGACAAAAATGTGAAATCAAACCGTTCCCATCCCCATCAACGGCACCAAAATTTGATCGAGAGAAAATCGCGCACAATAGTTTTTGTTTTGAAATAAAGAGTTAAAAGTGTGTGCTTTGAATTCCTTGATACTTCCGTTATAGCATAGAGGCTAAAATGAGTCGAATCCACAAGGATGGGAGGCGATAGAAGCTTACAACAGTATGTTCACGTGTGGTGTTAATGATTCTTCAATGTTTTAAAGAATGAAACGAAAAGAAAACAAAGAATAAAAGAAAAGAAAACAAAGAATGAAAAGAGAAGAGTACGGTGAAACACAAAGAAGTGGGAAACATAGAAGAAATGGTTTTGTGATTTTTGGATATATTTCTAAAACAAAGTGAAAATATAAAGAAAACTCATGGCTACTAACTACTAATGACTCTACTAATCATGCTAACATTTTAGTGATAGTTGCCTCACATGTATCATTGGCCATCACTAATCCTTGGTTCAAGAGCATTTCAAGGCATGACCCATACGATAACTTTCACATCCAAACTCGATAAAACAAGTTCAAGCTACACTTAAACCATCAAAACTAAATAAGAGTAAGCATGGAATAAAGTAATATTAACTTGTTAGAGAGTTAGGATGTTAGAGTGTTAGATCTATCATCATGAGCCATCAATGGCTCTTGCAAGAGAAAGGCCAAGTAAAGGCTATTAGATTCATGTGGATTATCTAGTAAGAAGTTAGCAAGTTAGCGGTTAGGAGTTAGTTGCCATAAGAGAAAATTAGCTAAATATGCAAAAGAAGTTAGAGAGAAAATAAAGACAAGTAAAGAGGGAACCTTTCACAGCTTGTCACCTTCTATTACAAGCACTCTTACTTTTCAACCATGTATCACTCTCTCTCCTATTATAAGATCCAAAAGAAATGAAAAATACAAAGAGGAAGAAGAAGAAAAACTAAACTAAACTACCATAAACTACAATATGGAAAGAAAACCACACTACTTTCTGGATCTCACAATACAGAATACAAAGGGGTATTTATAGGCAAAATGGGCATCAAGGGGTCAGTGCGGAGCTGCGCGTCAAATCCTGGCACGCGGCTCCATACCATAGCCACAGAAATGCGGCCATGGCCGCGTTCCGCGGCAATAGTATAGCTGTGCGCGTGGCGCCGCCTGCCCCGTGCTGTCCTGTCGCACCCCTGTCGGTTGTACTTGCTGGTATTTAGATTTAGCCCCTGTTTTGACGAAACCACTCTTCAAAGTTAATGGCTATCTTTATAGGCTTTTAATCACCAATTAAATGGTGATTTTGGGTCTTCTTTTTCATTTCATGCTATGGACCTAGAAACATGCAAGAGGGGTGTTATTAGCAGAATTTAATATTAAATAAATGTGAAGATGTGGTATGAAATATGCAATTTTAGAGACTAATCACAATGCAATTTTAGAGATTAATCAGTATACAATCTAGTCATGTGTACAATCATATGTCTATCATAGTAGATATATATGTACATTCAGGCAATTATGGTCAATCAGAATACACTATGAACAGTTCATTATTATTTATTATGTCAGTGAACACCAATTGTCACCTGTAATAGATGCATCCCATACTACGCCTATCACACGTGTCAATCAGCATCCTAAGTTATTAAAATTGATTGGTTGGAGATATCGTCCATGCTTTAGGTGGGTCCCGTACATACCCGGGATCACGACCTCAGTTTTCTAGCGTTGAATCAGGCTATACTGCTAGGTACTCAGTAACAGTAACAGTAATCTCACTGTATGAACAGTGGAACAATAACAGTATAGATGGGATGTCAGTCATCCCCCAGGAACCCTGCAATGAAACCCTCAGTCGGCTGCGCAACCTATATCCTAGGTCCACCCAAAATACAGACGATTTCTCCTCCATCAATTTTCTCAATCCTAGTGTAAGTTATCCATTTACATTATTATTTAATTCAGTTAAACAATTAATCTCCATGGTACCGGAATATTGGGATGATGCGGTGACATTAATAGTAACAGTAATCGTATACACGGTGAACAGTAATAAGAATAGTGAACAATAATAGTAACCGTGTATATGATGAATAGAACTGTACGGAGCGTTACAGCCTAATGATTCTTTCCTAGTAACTTTCAGTAACATTCTAAGATTTATCGCAATTTGGTCAGCTACAAGATCAAATCTAGCCTATGGTATATCAAAATTAGGCCTAGGCCAACAACGACGAACTACTAACACATCGAATGACGCTGATAAATGCTCATATCAACTAGCTATATAAGGTGGACACTCACTGATGACTAATGAAGTGATGCTAGTGATCATACTAGTAAAATATATCAGATAGTCACATCAAATTATACGAGTAACATATAAATATTTAGTGACAACAGTAAATAAGAAAATAACACAAGGGCAAACACTCACATGATATGACGCAGTTTTGGATTCGAATCGTTGTCTGGTCTTCACTGCACGAACCGGTACGGATCTCCGGATCATCTTATGAGTCGGTCTTCGAATCGTCAGTGTATCAGGTCCATAATAAGTACAAATCCAAATCCAGTTTGGGTCTCCATTATTGGGTTCAGATCTCATGAGTGGGTCTATATCGCAGTCAATCACATGTATACATAAACACATGTACACATAGATACACGTATACACACCCACATACAGGTATACACAAACACTATACATACATATACTCTAATACATACATACACATTCATACATTTAATTCACGCACATCCACACCAAAATATTAACACAAACTCACGCACACAACAACCACAGACCACCCTTCATGCATGCACATAATTATTATCACTTGCATATCATATAATAAAATAAAAGAGAGAAAGAAACATCCACTAAAAAATCATTACACGCACATAACATAAACATCAAATCATATGCATTCACATTATTTACATTCACCAAAAAACAACAAGATAGAGAAAGAATGGGAAACTCACATGTCACTGGATGACTTGCGGCGCACCGATGGAGGCTCCGGTAGAAGCAGCGGAGGCCGCAGAGGAGGTCGGCGGATAGAGGATCTTGCCAGGAAGGGCGCGGGTGTGCTTGCGCTCGCCGACGGTGATCGATTGCGATCCACGGAGAGGTGAAAGAGGCCATCCCACACATGAATATAAACACGCACTATGCATGAGGGATTAATAACACACTGACATAAAATCCACACAGAAGAGAGAGACAGAGAAACGAGTGTCATACCTATGAACCAAGAGAAAGGATATGAGGCTCACGCATGAATGAACCATGCGGATATACAGTTGGATGTGGCGGCATGGGGAGGTACAAGAAGGAGGATGCTCTAAGGAGATTGGGTGGTAGGTGCGTATGTTGTAGAGGGTGGAGATGGCGGAGGCTCGTCGGAGGTCGCGACGACTCAGGTAAGGAGGAAGACTTGGGCTCCGGCGTAGGTGCGCGCCAAGAGGGAGGGGACGGCTATGGAAGGGGGTGAATTTGGGGCTCACGGCTTACTGTGTGGTGGAGGAACATGGGTGGCTCGGCATGAGTGTGTCTGGCCAAGGGTATGGGAAGATGTTGTAGGGTGTTGTTGGGCCGGCGCGACTGCGAGGGCAAGGAGGAGGGAGCGTGCGATATTGGTATTGAGGATCGGCAAGGTGGCGGGCTCCGAGATGAGTGGTTCGGCTTGAGGGATGATGGTGGAGGTGCGGCTGATGGGAGAAAGTGATGGGGCGGCTGGGTTTTGCTGGTGGGAGAAAAGAAGGAGAAAATTTTAAGATTTAAAATAGATTAGGGTTTAGGATTAGATTAGAATTACGAGAGATTAGCTTAGTTAAGATTCATAATTGGTTTGTTAGGATAAAGATTGGGTTGTTGGGTTTGGATCTTGAGTATTGGGCATGGGTTTAGCTAATAAGTTAGATTGATGATAATGGGTTAATGGGTTTTGGTATCGAATATGGGCTTGGGATGGTGACTTGAATTGGGCTTAGCAAGAAAAGGAAGGAAAATGATCTAAAGAAAAGAAGAGAAAAATATGGGCTTAATTTTTTTTTTAGGCCAAAACAATACATATATAACTAAAATAAAATAGTAATAATAATGTAACAAAAGAGAATAATTAAAAATGATAGGAATTGATCGGTCACTAATATTGCAGATTCATTATCATATTCTCATACTTATTATAGAATAAACTCTGCTTTTTCCTAATTATTGTTTAATTTATTTGCAGGCCCATTACTAAAGGAGAGGGAAGAGGAACGAGCCCAAAAGCCCATCAAATTCTGATTTAAATTAGAATTAATTTGAAGTCAGTAAATCAAGGCATATCTGGTCGGTTCAGATCGGTTAAAAATCAGTTAAAAATATGTATCAGAGGCTCGGGTCTCCGACTAATGGTGTTGTCTCGTCCGATTTGAGCATCCGAATGGATGGTTCCGGATCAATGTGGTCCGGGAGGTGCCCTGAGCTGAGGATCTGGATAGGTGGCTCGAGTAGTATTGCGAGCTCGAAACAGGTCCTGAGGCTTTCTCTTTGGGCCCATACTGGGTCTGTTGGCACGTCAAGCTCATGGGTTGCTTGGGACGTATTTGACGCAGCATGTATCATGATCTTGATAAGGGCCAAAATCTGACCACTACTAGCTATGGAATAGAATTGTCTCTTAAAATAACTCCATCTTCACTGAAAGATGAATGGAAAATATCTTCTCTCACAACTCATATAACATGAACATCCAGGTTGAGAATCACTTATTCTTGGAACTAACTGATTCATGAGTAATTAATAGTATCATCTTCAGTCTTACTTATAACATGTGATAAAGGTATCTTTTCTCTTGACTTTTAATTGTTTTCGTTTGTTCTTTAACCTAATTCAGGACAATCAGGTTCGATGAGACCTTTCTTTCAATAGTAGTTGCGGTCTAAAGATTTATGTTTAGGATTACTGCTAGAATCCTTATACATGTGAATTTAACCTAAACCAGATCGGTCATTGTTTGACTCACCTACTAATATTTTTTAATTTTATTTTTAATAAGAACTTGTTCTGTAAATTTTTGGTAATTTTGATTTTTTTCCTCCCAATAAATTATAATTTCTCTAAGACTCATCTAGGGATGAGAGAATAAAGAAAATAAGAGAAGGTTTGATCTTCATCAATCTAAACTCCTATCTTTTCCATCTCGCTGATCGTAGAACTAAAGTCAGCAATAGGTCCTGACTCACCCTTCTTGAATGAATTTTTGCGGCTGATGGTTGGATCCAACATATTCTTGAAATATTCAACTCGCACACACTCCTTTTCCAAAAAATCAATACATCAAGCAGTACACTTAGATTTATTAGATATAAGATGTTAATGTGTGTACCTTCTTGCATGTGAAGAAAAAAGAGACAGTGCTTTAGAATCAAGCGATTCTCAAAGTTTCTTGATCAAATAGTGGTCGTGAAATTTGTTCTATAAAAAGACGATTATATTCTTAAAAAAAATTATCCAAAACTTAGTTACCGTACATAAATGAATTATGGTTAAAGCTCTTTTATTTAACTCCTCCCAAGTTTCTCCATTCATATGGGTTAGTTTCTTCTCCTTCCCTAATAATTTTTTCAGTCTTTGTTGGCTTAGTATAGCATTAATCCTAATTTGATAATAACCAAATTGATGACACAATCGAACTCAATATCGAGCTTGATCGCATTACTGTGGTACTAATTTGTAACCAAAAATTCATAAAACTACAAAATTGATCAAAGAGAAAACACACAAAGGGTTGGCAACAGATCAAGTCAGTTTCAGATTTTCTATATTCACCTACTCAAGAATATTCTTGTCTAGATCAGATCTATTTGGGTTTGATTTGATCTAGATTAGATCCCAGGTAATCGGGTAAAATTCTCAGTGTTCGCGCATTATGGCTTTTATGAGTGGTAGCGAGTAATGTTAGTTTGGATCTTCTCCAATGAATTTCATGACCAGTTCTGGATCGGTCCAAATTTTGTTCGGGACTAAGTATCCAGGTAAAATTTTCAGGCCTACATGTTAGAGATATCAATGACAACACGTGACTCATGTGAAACATGTGATCCATGTGAAAGACACCCCTCATGAAATCAAGCAGATCCTAAAATCTCTCCATGATTATAGGAACACACGGGACTCATGGGATTCATGCACAATGTGCTTCTCATTCTTTCTCTCAGTCAATGTTTTCCTATTATATCTCCTAAATTAGTGTAAACATGTGACGAATATGTGTATATATTTACAACCAAGAACCATAGCTAATGGTATCTTGTCTTTGTACAAATAAGTCTTCTTCTTTTTGTTTATCTTGGTATCAGAGCAACTCCTGTACCAGTGAGTATTGCCTCTTCATCTTCCCTCACCTCCATCCAAACACTTACATCCATAGTTACTCCCAATCCCAACATCACTCACTTTCTAAATGTCAAACTCGACAAGAAAAACTATCTACTGTGGCGTTCCCAGTTCCTTCCTCTTCTTAAACTCCACGATCTCGAAGGCCTCGTCAATGGAATCTCTCTGTGTCCGGTCCGGTTCCTTCTACCGAGAAGGATGCTCAGCCCACTATCAATTCAGAATACACTCGCTGGATAAAGTTTAATCAGATGCTCTTATGTTGGCTTATCTCCTTGCTCACTGAGGCTGTTCTTGCTCATGTCGTCGGCCTCACCACATCTCGTGACGTGTGGTGCTCTTTGAGCGAATCTTTGCGTCACCCTCCAGAGCTAGAATGCAGCAACTCAAATATCAGCTGCACACTGTTAAGATGGGCACCTCTTCTATGTCAGAGTACATCCAGTCTGTCAAGTCCATCGTGGACAACCTGGCGGCAGTGGCTAATCCAGTTGCTGACTCTGACCTCGTCTCTACCTTACTCAGTGGTATATCTCTTGAATATGACTCGTTCGTCACCTCTGTCAAAACACGAGTTGACCCTGTACTATCAGAAAAACTCATCGGCTCCATGCTTAACCAGGAGATTTATTGTAGGTGTGCTATCACTTCACCAGACTCCACAACCTTCATTTCCCCTTCACCTGCAGTTCATACTGTTTTCTGCACTCTAAGCTACCATTCAGCTCCATCTTCTTTCCGTGGTCGTGGACGTGGCTGAGGCAGGGAGCGCAGTCATGATCATGGATGTTCCTTCTTATTGCCACATCAGTCCGCCAGTGGCCGACCTCTATGCCAGATCTGCAATCGTTTTGGCCATTATGCTAACCAATGCTCTAATCGTTATGATGATTTGGCTAGCCCAACTGCTCTTCTTTACTCTTATGGGAATAGTCCAGTCGATCCCAACTGGTATGTTGACTCCGGAGCCACTCATCACCTAACGACTGATATTGTGAATCTGGTGGTTCACTCTGAATATCAAGGACCTAAAAGAGTTCGCATGGGTAACGGGACATATTTGCCTATCCGAGCTACTGGTGCTTCTTTATTGTGTTCTCCTATTTCTTCTTTTGTCTTAAAAAACCTTTTACATGTTCCTGATATAACCAAAAATCTTCTGTCTATTAGTCCATTTACTGCTGATAATAAAGTCCTTCTTGAATTTCACCCTGACTCTTGTTTTATCAAGGATCTCTCCACTCGAAAAACTCTACTCGGGGATAACTTAATGATAGCCTGTATGTCTTCTCCCTGGGGAATCATAACTTCACCGTCTCTCCCCAAGATCTTCTCAGTGAGTGTGCATCTTCCTCCGTCTAACATGAGCGCCTAGGTCATTCCTCTACTAAAGTTGTCTTCAGTGTTTTATCTCAGCATCAGCTTCCTTTCCTCCCTGACCGTGCAGATACCTCTCTTTGCATCCCTTATCAGCAAGGAAAAAGTCACCGTGTCTTCCTTTTTCGTCATCTTCCACGATTATTGTTGCTCCTTTAGAGCTTATTCACTCTGATCTATGGGGTCCGTCTCCTTTGTCCGCTTTAAGTGGTCATCGCTATTATATTAGCTTTGTAGCTCACTACAGTAAGTATATTTGGCTTTATCCTTTAATAAATAAAAGTGATGCTTTCTTCATTTTTCTTGAGTTCAAAATTCATGTAGAAATTTTTTTTGGGCGTTCTATTAAAGCACTCCAAACTAATGGTGGTGGCGAGTTCATCAAATTTAAACCTTACTTGTCTTCTCAGGGTATTACTCATCGCTTATCATGTCCACACACTAGTGCCCAAATGGCACCGCAGGAAAAAAAGCACCGCCACCTTGTCGAGACCGGCTTACTCTTCTGACTCGTCAAATGTTCCATTCCATTACCGGCCTTATGCTTTCCAAACTGCCTCATTTCTCATCAATAAAATGCCCACCCCCGTCCTCCATAATCTATCTCCCTACCAGAAATTATTTCATAAAGTACCTGACTACCTTTCCTTACGAATTTTTGGTTGTACTTGCTACCCTCATCTGCTTCCAAACCAAACTCATAAGTTTAGTTTTTGATCCAGTCAATATGTCTTCTTAGGTTACTCGGCGTCGCATAAAGGTTATCAATGTATGCATGTCCCCTCTGGTCGTATTTACATCTCTCGGGATATTGTGTTCGACGAATCTTTCTTTCCTTTCCATTCTTCTCTGCCCTCCCTCTCTCCCCCTACTCCCACGCCTTTACCACTGATCCATATCTCCACGCCTCTGTTACCTTCCATTATTCCAGTCCCCTCTTCTCATGTGGGTCCCATCATTGACTCTTCTCCTCCTCCACTACCAGCTTCATTACATACTCCTTCTCCACCACCTCCACTAGCACCCGCCGATGAGTCCTTCTCATCATCCGTATCCTCAGGCTCTCCCAGTCTCCCTCCTACCAGGACCCACCATATGGTCACCAGAATACAGGATAACACCAGAACATCAAAGGTCTGGCTAGCCACCCGGTATCCCATGCCTACTTGTCTTATGGCCGACTTGGCCACCACTCCTGTCAAACCCACATGTTTCAGCAAGCTTCTAAAGATCCCAAGTGGCGCCAGGCAATGGACACTGAGATGAATGCCTTGCTTAAAAATAAAACCTGGTCCCTTGTGCCATACCACCCTACTATGAATCTTATTGGTTGTAAATGGGTTTTCAAGTTAAAACATAAATCTGATGGTTCTGTTGAGTGGTATAAGGCCAGTCTGGTGGCCAAGGGTTATCATCGACAACTAGGATTAGACTATGGTAAGACATTCAGTCCAGTCATCAAACCGACCACTGTCTGTACCGTGTGCAGTCTGGCCGTCTCCAAGCGTCTATTCGATAGTTGGATGTGAATAATGCATTTTTGCAGGGTTTTCTTACTGAGACGGTTTACATGAAACAACCTTCCGGGTTCATTAATTACGCTCATCTCAATCATGTATGCAAGTTTCACCGCAGTATCTATAGCCTCAAACAGGCTCCACGGCCGGGTTTTCTCGCCTCAGTAGTTATCTAGTCACATTGGGCATTGTGGGCTCCAAGTCCGACACGTCTCTTTTCCTCTGACGGGTCGGGACAGATCTTCTTCTGGTTCTTATCTATGTGGACAACATCATCATCACAGGCAATGATTCACGGGCTGTCACTCGTCTTATTCAAGAATTAGGCTGGGAGTTATCATTAAAAGACCTCGGCCCACTGCACTATTTCTTGGGTGTGGAGTGTCACCATACACCCTCAGGTCTATTTCTTTCTCAACAGAAGTACATCTGTGACTTGTTTCTCTGACTCAAGATAGATGGTGTCAAGCCTGTCAGCTAGCCTATGGCCACTTCCTGTAAGCTCTTCAAGATTGTTGGCAAGTTTCTCTCTGACCCCTTTGTCTATCGAAGTATTATTGGGGCTCTACAATACCTAAGTTTTACCAGACCCGATATTGCCTTCTCGGTGAACAAGGTCGCTCAATACATGCAAGCTCCAACCAATGAGCATTGGAGCGCTATAAAACGGATCCTCCGTTACCTCAAATCTACCATTCAACATGACCTTTTTCTCTCTCTTCATTCTTCTGTACAGCTTACTGCTTACACAGATACAGATTGGGCAGGGTCGATCGATGATCGAAAATCTACCAGTAGCTATTGTGTCTTTCTTGGTACAAATCTCATTTCTTGGAGCTCGAAGAAGCAGTGAACTGTGGCACGATCTAGCACTGAGGTAGAGTATAGGGGCGTGGCCAATGCTGCAGTAGAGGTCATTTGGTTGCAGTCATTATTTCCTGAGCATGGAGTTTCACAATCTCCCCCGATAGTTCTCTGTGACAACCTCGGTGTAACATATCTCTCGATCAATCTTATTCGTCACTCCCGCTCCAAACATGTTGATGTAAGATCACCTAGAGGGGGGGTGAATAGGTGATGGCTAATCTAATGGTCACTTATGAACAAATAATGCGGAATTAAAACTAAGATGACCAAATTAAACTTCTTTTAATTTAAACACTTATGTATAACACAAGAGTGTTGCCGAATTCTCCTTGCGAGGCTCTGGACAAACTCCTCTAGATTCCCCTTGAATGGGTTGAGGTGCCGCGTTGGCTCTCTTGGTTGAATACAAGTGTTAGCAACAATCCCACGCAAGTATATATCAAATATGCACAAGGGTATATCAAGCATGTAAAGTAAATACAATGTAAGTAATGCAAGATATAATAGAGACAAAAAGAGTAAGAGAGCAAGAGTGAGCAATCGCAAACACAAAGGGTTTGTTTCGAGGTTCGAGCACACTTGCTCTACATCCCCGCCTTCGACACACGAAGGATTTCCACTATGCACGATCCAACCGGATCTCTCCTTGGTGCCGCAACACCTACAAGCCCTCGGACTCCCAAGTCCCGTACACACGCAAGTCCACCGACTCGCCGAGGCCGCACCTCGCACCACAAGAGTTCACACCCGAACTCCACACCACAACGAGCACACTTGCCCGTCTCCTCAAGGAACAAAGAACAAGTATTTGGTGATCACAACACTTTGATCACCTTACAAAAACTCTCACTACAACTCTCCTATAGGATAGATATAACTATGGATGCTCAAGTGTAGTGTGAGAAAATCAAGGATTAGAAAGGTGGAGGAAAACTCAAAGAATCACAATTTACACTCTCTTGATAAAATCCCTTTTGATAGGAAATATTAGCTCACTATTATGTGGAGAAAACTTCTGAAATCACTTAGAAAAACTGGCTCAAGAAGTCCTCTAAATCTTAGCTCAAAACAATGACAAAACCCCCTTTTATAGAGGCCAGAAAAATCTGACCGTTGGGCTCTGTCAGAGCTTCCGGTCGACCGGTCCGGTCGACCGGCAACGGTCTAAAATCCGACCGTTGCAGCCTCCGGTCGACCGACCCGGTCGACCGAGCAACTGGAGAAGAGAGTAAACTCTCTGTCGGTCGACCGGCCCGGTCGACCGAGATTTCCTGAGAGCAAAGCTCTCTGAAGCGGTCGACCGGCCCGGTCGACCGTTCTCCAGTGCACACAGGCGTGCACGTCTGTGCACGTCCGGTCGACCGACCCGGTCGACCGGCCACTGTCAGTTCTGAAAAATCAGAACTGCCAGAACCAGAAAAATGGGATTAAAGATTGGTCTTTTAACTTAATAAAAATCCCAGAAATTCACAGTAAATCCAGAAAAATAGTTTCAATCAAAATAAAAACTGTTTTTCTAAAAATATGTTTTTCTAAAACTTGTTTTTCCATAACTTCACAAAATACAAAAACAAGATATTTTGAACTTATAAAGCAAAGTGTGTATGGATATGATCCACCACACAATCAAGATGAAATATCTAGTTTTTGACATAAAGCACTAAACTTGTTTTGGTTAAAGGATATGTATATAAGAAATTACCAAAACCCAAAGTAGATATTTTGTCATAAGGAAAACCTCATCAAATACAAAAACAAGATATACTTTTAAAGCATAGTGTGTATGGATATGATCCACTACACAAATAAGATGAATATCTAGTTTTTGACATAAGGCTCTAAACTTGGTTTTGAAAGATATGTATATAGGTAACATCAAAAACCAAGACATGTATTTTGTCCAATGAAAAATCTTTTTACCAAAAAGAAAGAGTCTTTTCTAACTAAAAATTCTTTTATGAAAAGACAATTAAATCTCAAGAGTGTGTGTGATATGACTTGAGCAATCCACCAATCTATTCTATCCTTTACATTTTAACTAAAACAAATAAAAATCTTATACCTAGACACAAGTCTTCATCTTCTTGAAGTCTTCACTTGAAGGCTTCTCATCTTCTTGACTTGGTCCAAGCTTGATCCAAAGCTCCTTGGATCACCCCGTGCTAGCTCCAAATCTTGACATTTAATCCTTTGATGAGCTTTGCACCTACTAAGATCTTGATAAAGAATATGTCACTAATTAAACAAGATCATTAGCAAATATAACTACATGAGTTGATCATCATCAAAACTAGAGTGATAGGCCTTTGGGCCAACAATCTCCCCCTTTTTGATGATGACAAAACTCATGAAGTTATATATGCATGGATTAAGTAAAGCTTCAAAGATGCTCCCCCTTAACTCATGCATATCAAATAAGCAATAGATAAGGCAATGAGGCACGTGAATATGTATGCAAGTATGGAGATAAAACATGCAACAAGCATAAATCAAAATCTTTTTCTCCTATTTGCAATACAAATATATATATGCATAAATACAAATCTTATACAATCTTAAGTAAGGAAGACAAATACTTCTCCCCCTTAAGCAAGGAAATCATGCATATATCACAAATACATCACAAATACTTCTCCCCCTTTTTGTCAATCATCAACAAATGGTTCAAAGTAAAAGCAAATCAAAACAAATTTTTCTCCCCTTTTTGTCAAAAACAAAAGAATCAAGAAGGGATAAATACAAATCAACCAATAAAGATTTATATGCGATATACATTCATGAAGAGGAAGACGTTAAGTTAGCTTCCCTACAATGTGCATTGCATGAAAGAGGGATGTGAAGCCCTAATTCACACAACACAACTATGTAATGCATAGAAGGAGATGTGAAGCTCCCCCTACACACGTATATCATATAAAGAAGAGATGTTAAGCTCCTCAATTTATAATATACTCAACATGAATCTATATGTAAGAGAGATGTTAAGCTCTCCTTGCATATAGGAAATACAAAACAAAACATTTTAATTATTTTTTTTTAATCAAAACAAAATTTTGAACTTTTCCCAATAAAACAAATTTTGAACCAATCATAATTTGTAATTTTGATACCAATAGAAAATAGCACTTGAAGATGTGTGATATCAAGTTATCATTGCAAAATCTTTTAATGTTTCAAACATATTGATATCAATTGTAATCATATAACAAATTTGAAGTTGAAGCATATTGATACCAAATGAAAGATCTAAAATAAAATCTTTTTATTTTTCATAAGCTTATGCATAGTTAATATAAGGTGTTAACTTAACTTAGCATAAACTTTTTGTGCTTTTAAGAATGTAAATCAATTGTAAAGAAAGCACATGAAAATCATATATATGTATGTGAATAGATAAGACCAATTTGAAAATTAGGGCATACATATATAGGAACCAAAATGTGAGTAATATACCAATTGTAAAATTAACATTGTAAGTCATGTATATACTCATAACCAAAAATTGGTAGGTTTAAAAGATAGTTATGTTTAAGCACTACCAAATTTGAAGAATAAATAACTAGTTATAAATAATTTTTGAAAAACTAGTTAAAGATCCTTCAAAAACATGAAATCATATGTTATTCATGAATTATACTAAATACATACAAGTTTAAGCACTCATAGTCCATAAAGCTCAAAAATTATCTTTTATCATAAAAGATGAGTGTTCAAAGGTTATGTAAATGGTATTTTCATGAAAATAGAAAGTGAAGCATGAATCTCATGAAAATCTTATTTTTCATCTTAAAACAAATCATATGTTTTTCATAAAGCAATACTAAATACATAAAGATTTAATCACTCATGGTCTATAAAGCTCAAAATATTTTGTATCATAAAAATGAGTGTTCAAAGGATCATGTAAATAGCATTTTTATGAAAATAGTCATTCAAGCTCAAAAAGATCATAAATCACATTTTGTTGTACAAATCAAAAACATGAAAAATCATTTTTTTTATTATTATTTATTTAAAATACTAATCTTCATGGTATATGTATGATTCATCCAATTCTAACAATTATGCATACATATCCCAAATATGAAAAAAGTCCAATATATATTGCATGAAGGCAAATGACTCAAGGGTATACATGTATATTTATTAGATTTGAATTAAACACATATATACATGAAGTAAGATCAAAGATAGGCATGACAAGTATAAATGACCGAATCATCAAAACTAGCCTATACACATGCATATAGTGGATACAAATGAGCATGAAGTTCAAATATATATGAGTCAATTGTAGTTCACTATTCATATATGTATAAATACAAGTTTTGACACATTCTACATTTAAGCATGTAAATGCCACATGAAGCACATAAAATCTTGAAACATGAACATGCTATGAATGATATTATGAAAATAAAAGCATGTACATAAATAAAATAGGAGTTTAGAAATTGTTACCAACTCCAAAACTCCTAGCATGGTGGTTGATCCACCAAAGCTCCTTGATAGCGATGCAACCCAAAAGTATGTCCATCATGTCCAAGTGCATCCACTACCAAGGTACCATCCCTCTCACGTTTTGTGAGAGCCCTCACCTACATCACAAGCAAAAGGTGGGGGTTTTGGTACCCATATTTTCTTGGGTCCTTTGGGGTTAGCTTTATTATAAGGAACCCAAAATCCTTTAGACATAGCAAAATATAAGTTATGCTTCTTATTAAAACAATATTTTGCTAAATGGCCTTTGCGATCACAATGTGTACAAGTGTACACCCTATCATGATGCTTATGAGTGTGATTGTGATCGTGATGTGCAACATAAGCATGAGCATGATGTGTATGTGCATGAGCATGGGGAACTTGTTTCTTTTGAAACAAAGATTCCAACTTAAAATGATTGAATGCACATGTGCTCAAATTAGAGCTCAAATTTTCTATCTTATTTTTCAAATTCTTAATCTCATTAGTTTTGGCATGTAAAGCATGGTGAGATAAAGAATCATTTTTCTTTTTCTTTTGAAAAACATTATCCTTTTCTTTTTCAACAAATTTTCTTTTTAAAGACTTATTTTCTTGCAAAATAACTTCCTTTTGTTTTTCCACCATATCAACCTTATTTTTCAAAATCATATTTCCTTCACATAAATCATTCAATTTAGACATTAAAGAAATATTCTCATTTTTCAAATCTTCATTTTCTTTTTCTAAGAATGCCATTTTATTTTCTAATGAATCTTTATCATTAAGCATGGCATCAAAATTCTTTTTCAAAATTTTATTATCTTTTTCTAAACATGCAATGTTACTTCTAAAAGAGTCATGTTCTACATGCATGCAATCAAGTTCCTTTTTCAAATTTTTATTTTTCTTTTTAATCATGACATATTTCTCAAGCAATAATTGGCAAAGTGTATTAAGCTCATCATATGACATATTAAGATCCTCATCCTCGGATTCGGAGTTTACCTCAAGGGGGTTATCCCCTTGGACCATATAGCATACGTTGGAGATGTCGCTTCCAACGTCCGAATCGCTCCCCGCATAGTATTGTTCATTTTCACCAAGGAGATGATGACGTTCCAAGCTACAAAAGCCGATTCAACATTAGAAACCCTAGATAAATAATCATCATTTAGGGTTGACTTAATAGCATGAAGGGCTTTTGCATTAGCCTCAATGTTCTTACCATTTAAGCAATATTCTTTATTAGTTGTGGCAAGATATACACTAAGGCCAAGTCCTTTGAGGAACAAAGACATCTTAACCTTCCAAATTTGGATGTTAAGAATGTCAAAGGTGGGTGGTGACATGAAGTCCATTGTGTGTGTACAAATCTTGTGATTAGCCTAAAAGAGGATCTTTAACTCTTAGGTTGTTAGACCCAATATCAAGAGCACTAGCTCTGATACTAATTGTAAGATCACCTAGAGGGGGGGTGAATAGGTGATGGCTAATCTAATGGTCACTTATGAACAAATAATGCGGAATTAAAACTAAGATGACCAAATTAAACTTCTTTTAATTTAAACACTTATGTATAACACAAGAGTGTTGCCGAATTCCCCTTGCGAGGCTCTGGACAAACTCCTCTAGATTTCCCTTGAATGGGTTGAGGTGCCGCGTTGGCTCTCTTGGTTGAATACAAGTGTTAGCAACAATCCCACGCAAGTATATATCAAATATGCACAAGGGTATATCAAGCATGTAAAGTAAATACAATGTAAGTAATGCAAGATATAATAGAGACAAAAAGAGTAAGAGAGCAAGAGTGAGCAATCGCAAACACAAAGGGTTTGTTTCGAGGTTCGAGCACACTTGCTCTACATCCCCCCGCCTTCGACACACGAAGGATTTCCACTATGCACGATCCAACCGGATCTCTCCTTGGTGCCGCAACACCTACAAGCCCTCGGACTCCCAAGTCCCGTACACACGCAAGTCCACCGACTCGCCGAGGCCGCACCTCGCACCACAAGAGTTCACACCCGAACTCCACACCACAACGAGCACACTTGCCCGTCTCCTCAAGGAACAAAGAACAAGTATTTGGTGATCACAACACTTTGATCACCTTACAAAAACTCTTACTACAACTCTCCTATAGGATAGATATAACTATGGATGCTCAAGTGTAGTGTGAGAAAATCAAGGATTAGAAAGGTGGAGGAAAACTCAAAGAATCACAATTTACACTCTCTTGATAAAATCCCTTTTGATAGGAAATATTAGCTCACTATTATGTGGAGAAAACTTCTGAAATCACTTAGAAAAACTGGCTCAAGAAGTCCTCTAAATTTTAGCTCAAAACAATGACAAAACCCCCTTTTATAGAGGCCAGAAAAATCTGACCGTTGGGCTCTGTCAGAGCTTCCGGTCGACCGGTCCGGTCGACCGGCAACGGTCTAAAATCCGACCGTTGCAGCCTCCGGTCGACCGACCCGGTCGACCGAGCAACTGGAGAAGAGAGTAAACTCTCTGTCGGTCGACCGGCCCGGTCGACCGAGATTTCCTGAGAGCAAAGCTCTCTGAAGCGGTCGACCAGCCCGGTCGACCGTTCTCCAGTGCACACAGGCGTGCACGTCTGTGCACGTCCGGTCGACCGACCCGGTCGACCGGCCACTGTCAGTTCTGAAAAATCAGAACTGCCAGAACCAGAAAAATGGGATTAAAGATTGGTCTTTTAACTTAATAAAAATCCAGAAATTCACAGTAAATCCAGAAAAATAGTTTCAATCAAAATAAAAACTGTTTTTCTAAAAATATGTTTTTCTAAAACTTGTTTTTCCATAACTTCACAAAATACAAAAACAAGATATTTTGAACTTATAAAGCAAAGTGTGTATGGATATGATCCACCACACAATCAAGATGAAATATCTAGTTTTTGACATAAAGCACTAAACTTGTTTTGGTTAAAGGATATGTATATAAGAAATTACCAAAACCCAAAGTAGATATTTTGTCATAAGGAAAATCTCATCAAATACAAAAACAAGATATACTTTTAAAGCATAGTGTGTATGGATATGATCCACTACACAAATAAGATGAATATCTAGTTTTTGACATAAGGCTCTAAACTTGGTTTTGAAAGATATGTATATAGGTAACATTAAAAACCAAGACATGTATTTTGTCCAATGAAAAATCTTTTTACCAAAAGAAAGAGTCTTTTCTAACTAAAAATTCTTTTATGAAAAGACAATTAAATCTCAAGAGTGTGTGTGTGATATGACTTGAGCAATCCACCAATCTATTCTATCCTTTACATTTTAACTAAAACAAATAAAAATCTTATACCTAGACACAAGTCTTCATCTTCTTGAAGTCTTCACTTGAAGGCTTCTCATCTTCTTGACTTGGTCCAAGCTTGATCCAAAGCTCCTTGGATCACCCCGTGCTAGCTCCAAATCTTGACATTTAATCCTTTGATGAGCTTTGCACCTACTAAGATCTTGATAAAGAATCTGTCACTAATTAAACAAGATCATTAGCAAATATAACTACATGAGTTGATCATCATCAAAACTAGAGTGATAGGCCTTTGGGCCAACAGTTGAGATCGACATTCATTTTGTGAGGGACTATGTCGCCAATGGAGTCCTGGATGTTCGGTTTGTCAACACTAAAGACCAACTAGCAGACATTCTTACTAAGCCTTTGAGCTCATTAAGGTTTTCTATGCTGAAGAACAAGCTCTCGATTCTTTCGAACCCGCTTCGCTTACGGGGGTGTTAGAGATATCAATGATAACACGTGACTCATGTGAGACATGTGATTCATGTGAAAGACACCCCTCATGAAATCAACCAGATCCTAAAATCTCTCCATGATTATAGGAACACATGAAACTCATGGCATTCATGCACCATGTGTTTCTCATTCTTTCTCTCAGTCAATATTTTCCTATTGTATTTTTTAAATCAGTGTAAACATGTGACCAATATGTGTATATATATACAACCAAGAAGTATAACTAATGGTATCTTGTCTTTGTACAAATAAGTCTTCTTCTTCTTTTTCTTATCTCTACATACAATATCTAAAAAAATTACAGTAGCAAGAAGGTTGCCCCTCCATTGCGACAGTTTAGGGCAGCCTTTAAGATGGTGGTTGATGGTGTTCCTCCGATTGCAGCTAATCATGTCCTTGGATCTATCAAATTGTGGATTCTTGTGGGGGAATCACTGGAATCTTAGTAATTATGCCACAGCTGCAGCATCTCTGATTCCATCCTCTCTCCATTAGGTAGAGTTGCCACGTGACGCTGCTCCTCTCAACTCATCTGAGTTGGAATTTTTTGAGCCATAGGCCTCAAATCGTAAGCTTGTAGTTTATGGGCACATTGTATGAATATGATTTTTTTTTTCTAATTAGGAAAAGAACGAGATTATTGTTTCCTAATTTTGCAGGAAGATGACAAAGCAAAACTTGTGTAGGAGACTGGTTTGCAGCTGAAACAAATCAACAACTGGTTTATCAACCAGCGAAAGCGCAACTGGCACAATAATTCTCAATCCGCAACAACTTTGAAATCTAAGCGCAAAAGGTATTTCTCGCTTTTTTTAAAAAAATTTAAATTATTTTTGAAGTTAATTAGATTCCTATTTAATTGGCATGATTATAGTGGTTGAATATCTAATTACGGGTAATATTCTTTACGTATGCAGGTAAGGGACGCAAGAAATCAACAGGGTAACACTGAAATCAAAGAAGTTCCGAACTTGTTACAAGAGAGCGCACAAATATTGGAAGAAAAAAAAAACAAAAAGTAAAATTGCAAATTTCAATCCGAAACTATCTCAAAAGCTCAACCAAAGTCATTACCAATCATATCAAACCCTCTATCTTCAGTCACATTAAGAAAAGTTTACGGAGGCCTGGTATGTCAACCCAACGTTCCAATTCCTCGGCGCAACGTTCCACGCGATGATCGTCTGCTTCGTCGTGTAGGAAGTGATCTTGAAGGAGAGCGCTTGGCCGCCGAGGGTCGAGAAGGCCTGATACGACGCGCCCCAATTATGGCTCATGCTGATCCACCCAGTCTTGCTTCCCTTCACCCACATACTCGCAACATCTCCACCTCCTCCTACGTTCATCACGTACACAAGTAACCAGTAACCGTTCCCCTGGAAGCTGAACCGAACTCCACCCTTCTTGACACAAGGCACTCTAGCAAAGATGGAGGAGACATGTTAGGACTAGTTTGGCTCAATGAGAAAGTCTCAGGTTCAAAATCAGGCTACATACCGTCTGTGCATGACAGGCACAATACCAGCCTTCCAGTTGGCAATCTTCATAAAAGCGGGCTTCGCCATGTCGAAGTGTGTCCTTGGGGGATTGCACCACCCGCCATTGTTAGAGTCCTTGGACCAATTCGGCGGGCAGATGTTGGTGGCAGTTACGGTGGCTATTGGGTATCCTCGGTAGCACCACTTTGACCCGATGCATCGAATCTGGTAACAAGTCCCACACGCGTACCCGTTTTTAAACAGGGTCGAGCTGAGCGCTGCAGTGTCAGTGCCGTAGCCGCTGGTGAAGAGGTTCCCGTATCCACAAGCCCCACCTAAGAGATAACATTTAATCAAAACCAGCAGCCAGATTTACATTTAGTTGTATGCTCTTCAACGAAACGGAGGCAAATGCCCTCACTGAAACGAAAAATCAATAGATGCAATGAATCACGATTTCTTCAATGAACTTTGATGGATTAAGATGACAAACCCATGGTTTCGGACGCGGTCTCGTCACCGTAAAAGGTGGCGTGGGCCGGTGACCAGGCGGTGGGCCGGAATCCGAGACTGGCCCTTGTTGCACCTCCGGCAGATGCAACGGTTGCCAGCATTGCTAGTGCAGAGAAGATGAGAGCCCATGACCATGTGGGAGAAGCCATGGCTGCTCTGCTCTGGTCAATAGGTTGAGGACCAGCTTGATCGCTTTGGACAAAATGAGGAGATTTATATTGCAGAGTTTTAGAGTGCGTGAAGAGAATTCGGAAATGTTGAGTTTGGATAAAGTCAAAAAAGTCAAATGACGTTTGATTTTGTTGTTTATGGAAATTACCTTTTACGCCCTGAAGAGCTTGACGGCTTGCTGATATGTCGGGGGGCATAAATTGGGGTAGTTTAGACATTACGGGGTTACATTGGTCTTTTTTAGTGTGATATAATAATATATCGTGCTCGCAGGATTGGTGAAATGACGTGGCAGGAGCACCTGGATCGTGCAACGAACTAACTTATATCCTGTTACATATACACGTGGAAAATGAATTTTTTTAAACATCTTTTTTCCCTAAAAACATGGAAGAAAATGGTAGTGTTTTTCTTTCCATGAAATTGGGACTCATAAAAATAAAATTTTTGGTTCATGTCACGTGGACACTCGAAATCTTTCTTATTCCGTATTCCCCTCTTCCCCCTGAATTTTTTGTATTTTCATATCAACTCTCAAATCTTATAAGTTTGGATAAAACCTTCATCCGTTAGTTTTTCTATATATAAATTAAAATATTCTTAGAATATTCTCTTTTTAATTCATATATCCTAAAATTGTATGTGAAACTTATCATTATCCCCTCATCTCTTTCCTCTATTTCCCTCTCAGCAAACTCACTCTCTCTCCAACCCAATCCCAACTCTGGCATTATTAACATGACGCTCTAACCAACTGAACTAATAGACCAAGTTAAATCTAAATAACAACTGTTGGGATTCGAGCCCAAGTCTCCCTACGGCCACAGTGTAGAATTCTGACCATTAAACGATAGCGACTTTGCCATACATCAAAGGAAGATACTCAAATTACAACTTAAGCAACAACTCCTCTAAAGAGGAGAACTATATTGTCATATGAGCAATCCCACGATTTAATATAATAGGCAATAGAAGAAAGAGACGAGGTTGTTAGAGAGAATTTCAACCAATTGAGAAGTAAATGAAGTGGCCTGCAAATTTTCAAAGGAGCCAAGTGAAGAAAAAGGGGGCACACGGCTCTAAGCGGTGGAAAAGATGACCAAAGCATTGTTATACTTGACAATCTAATTCAAGATCAAGATTAACTGATTCGATTGGTCAGGCTGCTGAAAATTAGGTGGGAGGTTTTTCGTTCAATTAAATGTTCTTTAATTATAAAAGAACCTTTCAAATCTCTTCCTTGGACACAATCGGACTGATATTTAGTCAGTCTCGTATTAGTACTAAATCAGCAAGATAAATAACTCAATAATAATTTATCTAGTATAACATTTATTAAAATAAATATTTCAATATAAATACTTTATTTAGTATAATCCCTACAATAAAAATGTTAGTTAAAATAGACAGAGAATATATTGAAATGTAATAATTCCTACAACATTGAATGTTAGTATAAACAGACAAACTGACAAAATAAAATCAGATTTAGAGTGAGGTAAGCGTAAAGCGAATCTCCTTAAGATAATTGCGTCCTCCGCTATGATGCAGACGGGATAGTGGACACTGATATCTCAAGATACAATGCTCTTTCATGTATTCTGCATAACACTTTGCAAAATCACGTACAATCGAAGTAAAGTTGACTCGTACCTTCCACTTGTTCAAAGAACGGAAGTGGAAAAAAGATATAGACCAAAAAGCAGAATTCAGACAGAATTCTGAAAGAGATTTAATAAATTTTCCTTGAACTCATTTATTGTTGTGATTGTTGTTATTCTGAGTTTTTTGAGTGAATCATTTTGGAGTAAAATTATGCCCTTTACACAGGAATTCGGAGGAAACCTTCGGAGTAGACATATCCATTCGATCGGAATGGGCACAACCATTCCGAACAGACACATTTGTTAAGTTAGAATGGGTGCAACTGTTCCAAGCAAACACATCCGTTCACTGAACAGACACATCCATTCACCGAAATGGATTGTTCCCGAACAGACACATCCATTCGGTCAGAACGGGGGCAACCGTTTTGAATAGGCATGTTAGTTCGCCGAACAGACACATCCATTCGTATATTGATTAGTCTCCAATATTGCATATTTCATACTAAATTTTCATACTTATTCTTTATAAAATTCTGCTAAATAATGGTTTTCTTGTGTGATCATAGGTCCATGGTGTGGAATATAAAAGAAGATCAAAAATCCTATTTATTTGGTGATTTTTAGATCCTAATAGAGCCATTGACTTTGGAAGCTCATTCTGCTGCTGTAGGGAGTAGAAAATAAGGAAGTAGCAGCTCATACCTATACATCAGAGCAGCCATGACCTGTAAGCTTCGGCACTGCGGCTCTGATGTATGGCTCAAGAAAGTAAGAGCTCGGTCGACCGACCAGTCGACCGCAATAGAGATCGGCCGACTGACCGGTCGACCGACTAATGCTGCAGAGCTCTCGGGTTTTCTCAGTCGACCGAACAGGCAACCATTCTACTGTTTTGTTCAAATACCCATTCAGTAATTTGACTATAACTTTTTATTCTGATATTCAATCAATGTGAATTAAGTTGCATTTCAAAGATATCTTTTAGGGCTACATTTCTTATTCAATGGTCGTTTTCTGATTCAAATGTTAAAGATATCAAATATTAATTTGAAATCGGTTCATGTTCTGAAAATAGTTTACAGTCTTTTAGTTTAACACCTTTCAGTATTTTGCTCATATATTTTAACTCTGATATCACATTAATTTGATTTAAGTTGCATTAGAAAGAAAACTTAAAAATATACAAATTCTTCCTTACTTATATTCAAATTCTAACATTTGCATCTTAAAACTATACTCAAAATTGACTTATTGCACAAACTGGGTCTCTGGTTGATTGATCGTCAGGCTCGAACGGTCAGAAATATACCGTTGGTCGGTCAACTGGGCAGTTCGGTCGACTGGGCAGTCGATCGATAGGCCATTTCTGGTGCTTTTTGAACCCCAATGACTAGTTTTTCTTAGTTTATAAATATGAGATTTTTGGGTGAGTTTTAAATAAGTTTTTCAAGAGTTTATTTCTCCATATTCAACAGAGTTTTCTGAACAAGTTTTAGAAGTTTTATTTACAAATCAAAAGAGAGTTATCAAGAGTGCTTCTCTTGAGTTCTCAAAAGAATTTTTCTTGAGTTTTCACTCTCAAATCTATCCAGTTTTCTCACACAAGATTGAGTCTTTCATTGCTAAATCTATCCTATAGGATTTTTATATGTGAGAGTGTTTGTTTGTGATCACCAAGTATTCTACCATTGAAAGAGTTAGAACGTGAGGCCTCGGCGAGCTTACGTGTTCGAGTGTATGTTCTTGTGGGTGAGGGACTTGCGGGTCCAAGAGTTCTTGAGAGAAGTTGTAGCGTTGGTAATCTCGGAGGATCGAGTTATAGTGAAAATCTTTCATTGCGGTGAAGGCGGAGACGTAACGAAAGTGGCTTGAACCTCAAAATAAATCTCTCGTATTTGTAATTGCTTATCTCTCTTTTTACTCATTTATGTTTATATATCTTGCATGCTCGTATTATTCATATCTTTATATGCTTGATATTACTTGTGTTCAATTGATATACATGTTTGGGATTGTCTAATTGTTTAATATTGTTTATTTACTTTAAATTGTTAGTTTACATTTTTAATTCCGCATTTGATTAGCACATCACCTATTACCCCCTCTAGGTGATTCTGTAAATCACCTAGAGGGGGGTGAATAGGTGATGAGCTAATCTAATGGTCAATGATGCGGAATTAAAATTTATTAAACTAAACACCACGTATAACACAAGAGTGTAGCCGGATTCCCCGTGAAGGGCTCTGGACTAACTCCTCAAGATTCCTCTAAATAAGAGTTGAGGTGCCGCGTTGGCTTTCTTGGTTGAATACAAGTATTAGCAAATAACCCCAAGCATATAACAATGAGAGCACAAATATATATCAAGCATGTAAAGATGAAAGCAATATAAGCATGCAAGATATAAACAAGTAAGAGATAGAGAGAGCAATCGCAAACACGGGAGATTTGTTTCGAGATTTGAGCACACTTGCTCTACGTCCCCGCCTTCAACACTTGAAGGATTTTCACTAAAATCGATCCCACCGGATCACTTGGTACCGCAACACCTACAAGCTCTTTGGACTCTCTACTCCCTCTCTTGCTCCCGCAAGAACACAACGCAAGCCCACTAGCTCGCCGAGGCCGCACCTCAAATATCGAGTTCGCACGCGAACTCGAAACACCGCGAACACACGCGTCCGCCTCCTCAAAGAACAAGAAAGAACTCCTGGTGATCTAAACACTTTGATCACCAATAAACACTCTCACAATAACACTCCTATAGGATGAATATATCAATGGATAGCTCAAGTGTTTGTGAGAAAAACAGGATGGAATGTGGGGTGAAAAACTCAAAGAAATCACTTTGAAAAACTCTTGATAAACTCTCCTTTTGAATGGAAGTATTTGGCTCAAATACAAGTGGAGAAAACCTCTTAAAAGAGTTGGAAAAACTGGTGCAAAACAACTTGAAAAATCTTTTCTTGAACAGCCCCCAAAAGTCCCATTTTATAGGGCTAGAAAAACTAGCCGTTGGGAGCCAGGTCGACCTGTCGGTCGACCGGCCGGTCGACCGGCCAACGGTTAGATTTCTGACCGTTGTGCCAGCGGTCGACCGACCAGTCGACCGTGGCAAGGATACAGAGAGCTGTGCTCTCTGCCGTCAACCGCCCGGTCGACCGGGGCCGTTTCCAAAGAGCAAACACTCTCTGGCAGTCGACCGTGCGGTTGACCGGCCCATCCTGTGCACATCGGTCGACCGTTCTGGTCGACCGGCTCCTGATCCGGTCGACCGCCAGAGCCTGACAAGCTGATATTAGGGATTTAAAACTTGAGAATTTTGACTCAAATAAAATCCCATAAAATCACCAAAAATCTACAAAAATAGTTGCAGTATTATACTTTAATATACAAACATATTTAAGTAAAATCAAGACATGTGATTAGTCTACAATTCTGCATTTTTATGTCGCATTTTCCCACCAGTTTATGAATAAATAGTCGGTCTAATACGTGTTTTGGTCTATATTGCAGGTACAACCAAAGTTCAAGGGCAAAGATGGAATAAGAGCCTAATTCTTCCCAATTAAGGGTAATTAATCCCGCATTACTTGGAGGCCAAGCAAGGGATCATCTAGAAGATACATTGAACCTAGCCTCTCGCGCACATCAGACGAATCTGCGGTCGAAATTGCCCGAAATTGGATATACCTGGAAGCAGCTAGAAGCCAGACGAACGCGTGGAAGAAATCCAGACGCACAATTCCCTAGAATTGCCGCAAAACGCGGCAAGGGCGCGGCAATTCTAGGGAGCCACGCGTCGATTTTCGACGCGTGGCTCCGTCTCGTCTTCTGGAGCCTTCTTCTGCCTATAAATACCCCTGCAATTGCCCAGAGCGGTAGCAGTCTTCGTTTTTTAGGAGTAGGTGCAGATTTTAGGAGAGATTTAGTGTAGTGTAGGTGCTTTTCATTTCTCTTCTCTTGTATTTTCATTTGTTTGTAGATCATTGTAGTAGGGCTGAGTGATTCATAGAGAGAGAGATAGTGAGGGATTGATGTAATAGAGAGTGACACTCTATGTAAAGGTACCTCCTTTCTCTTCCATTGTAATCTCCTTCATCTTCTACATGATGTTTTGTTTCTAGTTTTTCTTCTCATGGCAATCTAACTACTAACCACTAACCTATCTAACCACTTACTTGATAATCCACATGAATCGGGTTGCCTCTACAAGGCCTTGTTCTTGCAAGAGCCATTGATGGCCAAAGATGATGGATTCTAACATCTAACTTGCTAACCAAGCTAACTCTCTTTTATTTCATGCTCTTTTATTTCATGCTTGTAGTGTAATGAGTGATGCTTGTAATTGCTTGTTCTTGTTGCAATGTTTTGATTGTTATGAACCATCCATGAGCCATGCTCTGTATTGCTTCTTGAAGATAAGGATTGTGATGGCCGAGGATCAAAATGTGAGGCAACTATCTCGAAGAGGTTAGCATGGTTAGTGGAGTACTTAGTAGTTAGTAGCCATGAGTTTTCATTTACCTTTGTTTTAGAAATCGTTTTCAAGTTCCTCTTCTTATTTTCTTATCGACGTTTTCATCGCTCTCCTCACCTACCACATGCTTATTTTCATTTTCTTTTCTTTTTCATTCTTTCAACATAGAAGAATTGTTAACATCTGACGTGACTAGAGACTGTTAATGCTTCTATCGCCTCCCTTCCCTGTGGATACGACCCGTTAAGCCAATGCTATAACGGAAGTATCGAGGGTATACTAAGCACATTCGAGCTTTTCATTTGATTTCACAAATACACATTTTGAGTGCTAGTTTCCACCCCGATCAAATTTTTGGCGCCGTTGCCGGGGAAGGGAATGGTTTTGATGTCACGTTTTTGTTAACATTTATCTTCTCTGTTTTGGTGTGCAGGGCAATATTTTCAGGTGCTTAACATTGCAGTACATAAACTAGTTTTGCCTCTCCCTGCTCTAGAAAGCAGGGCCCTAGATTCAAAAGAAAAGCCGCGGAACCGCGACTTTTGCCGCAAAACCGCGGCAATTTTGTGAACGTTGTAATTGTTGTTGTTCTGGGATGTGTGAATTGTAATAGCTAGTTGATTTGTGCTGCTATATTTTTCTGCTTTGATTGCCTACACATCATAATAAATAAAAGAACTAAAATACGGTAATTGGACGCTTTTAAAACGGTTTAGACATTTGCATTTAGGCACGTGTCAATTCAATTCCAACATACTGTATTTTGTTCTGTTGTTGTGATTTGGATGGAGATGTACATATGGCATTGCATATAGCATAGGACAAACACGTGGGTGATTTATCGCTTTGTGTTATCTTCTTGTCTATATTGCACACTTGCACGAATTGAATTTAAGGGCAAAACCCAAACAAGATAAGGTGGGATTTAATCACCCTTCCTTAGCCCAAAAATCATCTCCCCACTCACACAACCCAAGCCCTAATAAAATTTGAATAGACGTTGGCCCCTAGGGACATTTCATCTAGGTTTAGGTCAACCCTCCTCTTGGCTTGGTTTTGATTTTTTTTTATTTTCTTTTTGTTTGTTATTTGATTCTTTCTTTTTTGTGATTTTTTGTGTGAAATGGCATTCAACAAAAATTCTTTCAATCCAAATAAGAATCCATATTTCACACCAACTCCATATGATTCGGATAATTCCAACCCAGCGTTTTACAATATGCACCAACCAAATACACCGGGTTGGCCTTATCCGAATCAATACAACCCATACCCACATTCTTATGACTATAATTTCCAAAATAATTTCAACTCGTCACAGAGTCATTGGGGATTCAAGTCCCCCGAGTTAAATTTTCAACCTCCTTGTCCCCCATGTCCACCTTGTCCATCATATTCACATTATCCACAATATTCATTCCGCTTCATATACTCCTTTTTCTGAACCACCAATTGAAGAAAAATATGATTTACAAAGGAGTATAGAAGCAAATCTACAAGAGGCCGAGCAACAAATTCAGAAAATGAGGGCCTCTCCAATTCCACAACTTTTCAAGATTCATACTCAGTTCCACCAGTCCAAAATAGAAGACCATCAATTTTGGAAATGAGTATGCGTGAGTCCAAACAAAATCACAAATCTGATGGACTCACAATTTCACCACCAATTCCAAAACAACACTGCATCTCTTCAACAAAACGATGAACTAATGACTTATAGAAAGATGCTTGAATTCATGACTCAGGCTCAAATGATCGTAACCGTGACATAGATTTGATGATCCAAACTCTTCATTCTCATCCTATTTCTAATGTCACAAACCATTCTGTTCGAGCCAAAGAGTCATGTTGTTTTGGAAATCAAGATTCAATTTCAGCACATCCACCTGAACTTGTCCACACCTCAAATCCTATTGACATTTTGGCAAGTTATCCTTTTCCTGAAATTGAACTTGAGTATGAATATGATCATGAAACTCAAATTAGTGATTCAATTCTACTTCCTGATTCAATTATGACTCCGGTGTCTTCACCTGATTTCAATCCTTTTCCCGAGTCTGTATTGGATCCAGTGCCTATTCATTGTGAAATTGAATCACCAATTTCTTATGATGATCATATTGAACTTGACCAATTTCATACTTTTGAAAGACCCATTGATAAATTGGCAAGTTCCCATTTTTGTGGAATTGAACTGAATGAGGAATGTGACTTTGATCCTCCAATTTGTGATCTTGTTCAAATTCCCGAATCACTATTGACTCCTGTTATGTTACCCAATTTGAGCAACATTTTAGAGTCAGTTTTGATTACCATACCTGTCATTCATGAACTTGAATCACTACTCATAGAAAGTCACATTCCATCATGGGGAAATAATGGTGGACTTGAGCTTCATTTTCTTGATTTGGACCCACTTCCTGAACCGATTTCAACTCCTGAACCTTTACTTGATTTAAGTCTTTTTTCTGAGTTGATATTAGTTCCTGTGCTTCCTGAGTCCAAATCAATCATTCCATCTTTCCATACTCCATTCTGGGACAAGGATCTTGATAAATTTGACTCCGAAATTATTTTGAAAATTTGGAAATTTGATGGGGTAACATTTTTAATAAAAATTATAAATGCATACATCTTTTTAGTGGGTTGTATCATGGAGGTTTCTGGTGGGTTCCTTCGGACTCCACGCAAGAATGATTGGGCCGCCTTTCGTGGACCAATCCGACCACCACCGGAACCACCACCTTAAGGTAATTTTTTCCTTCCCTCTCTATTTTGTTTCATGCATACATATATCATGATGCATTGAGGACAATGCATGAAATAAGTATGGGGGAGGGTTTACTAACATAGAGTTTTTAGATCTTCTTTCTTTTACACTTCTTTTTTACACTTCTTTTAGAAAAAAATAAAAAAATAAAAATAAAAACTTTTTGAAATAAGAGACAAAGTTTTGATCTATTTTTAAGAAAATTAAGATGTATCTTAGGAATTAAGAAAGCCTTAATTATGACATCTTAAACCTAGTTGAAATAATAGATCTTGCTTGAAATTATAGGCTAAGTAAGTAAAATTGGGGAGATATTTTTATCTTGAATTTTTTGCCTTAGAAAGTATGCACTTTACACTTACACATTTCTTGGGATGGAGACAAAGACCAAAAATGCCATATAAATAAAAAAAAGAAAAAGAAAAAAAATAAATAAAACATCACCTATTAAGCTGAAGAATTGTGCCTCAAGAAGCATGATTATTCACGCCTAACGGTGGTAAAGGAAATAAATAATCCCCTTTAGTTTTGTGACCTTTTTCACTCGAGTCCTTAAACCCGAGGGATGTTTTCTCATCTGGTGCCCTAAGACCGACTGGTTTGGGAGTCATCGGTTATAGGCTCGTTACAAGGGTGAACTAGAAAGCCTAAACTAAGGGAAGAATAAGAAAAAGAAAAAAAAATAAATATATATAAATAAATGGCTTGATGGTTAGAGTTGAAATCCCAGAAATCTTCACTGTCACGGTGTGCATACTATCTAGGTTTTATGAAAGATAAAATATTCAATCCAATTTTGAATTCTTACCTTAATTGAAGACAAGATCTTGCATAGAGACTAAGTTTAAGGGAGAATGATTATAGGTGGACTTATGACCTACGATCACTTATATTTTTGCAAAAATAGTTCGTAAACTTGTCTCTCTTTCAAAATGCGTTTTCAAAATACTAACATTTGTCTTCTTTCTTTATGGATTTTGTGGGTGTAATCCGCTGAAAACCCTCAGGAGACAACACTCCTCCTCTAGGGTAACCTAGAGGTTTAACGGCTTGTTGCACACGCTCAGTGCAATCGCGTCACCTGCGAAAGTGGTGTAATAAAATTGGTAGTATAGTTTTTCTTTTCTTTGTTTTGCTCGGGACGAGCAAAAGAATAAGTGTGGGGGTGTGATTAGTCTACAATTCTGCATTTTTATGTCGCATTTTTCCACCAGTTTATGAATAAATAGTCGGTCTAATACGTGTTTTGGTCTATATTGCAGGTACAACCAAAGTTCAAGGGCAAAGATGGAATAGAGCCTAATTCTTCCCAATTAAGGGTAATTAATCCCGCATTACTTGGAGGCCAAGCAAGGGATCATCTAGAAGATACATTGAACCTAGCCTCTCGCGCACATCAGACGAATCTGCGGTCGAAATTGCCCGAAATTGGATATACCTGGAAGCAGCTAGAAGCCAGACGAACGCGTGGAAGAAATCCAGACGCACAATTCCCTAGAATTGCCGCAAAACGCGGCAAGGGCGCGGCAATTCTAGGGAGCCACGCGTCGATTTTCGACGCGTGGCTCCGTCTCGTCTTCTGGAGCCTTCTTCTGCCTATAAATACCCCTGCAATTGCCCAGAGCGGTAGCAGTCTTCGTTTTTTAGGAGTAGGTGCAGATTTTAGGAGAGATTTAGTGTAGTGTAGGTGCTTTTCATTTCTCTTCTCTTGTATTTTCATTTGTTTGTAGATCATTGTAGTAGGGCTGAGTGATTCATAGAGAGAGATAGTGAGGGATTGATGTAATAGAGAGTGACACTCTATGTAAAGGTACCTCCTTTCTCTTCCATTGTAATCTCCTTCATCTTCTACATGATGTTTTGTTTCTAGTTTTTCTTCTCATGGCAATCTAACTACTAACCACTAACCTATCTAACCACTTACTTGATAATCCACATGAATCGGGTTGCCTCTACAAGGCCTTGTTCTTGCAAGAGCCATTGATGGCCAAAGATGATGGATTCTAACATCTAACTTGCTAACCAAGCTAACTCTCTTTTATTTCATGCTCTTTTATTTCATGCTTGTAGTGTAATGAGTGATGCTTGTAATTGCTTGTTCTTGTTGCAATGTTTTGATTGTTATGAACCATCCATGAGCCATGCTCTGTATTGCTTCTTGAAGATAAGGATTGTGATGGCCGAGGATCAAAATGTGAGGCAACTATCTCGAAGAGGTTAGCATGGTTAGTGGAGTACTTAGTAGTTAGTAGCCATGAGTTTTCATTTACCTTTGTTTTAGAAATCGTTTTCAAGTTCCTCTTCTTATTTTCTTATCGACGTTTTCATCGCTCTCCTCACCTACCACATGCTTGTTTTCATTTTCTTTTCTTTTTCATTCTTTCAACATAGAAGAATTGTTAACATCTGACGTGACTAGAGACTGTTAATGCTTCTATCGCCTCCCTTCCCTGTGGATACGACCCGTTAAGCCAATGCTATAACGGAAGTATCGAGGGTATACTAAGCACATTCGAGCTTTTCATTTGATTTCACAAATACACATTTTGAGTGCTAGTTTCCACCCCGATCAACATGTTACAAACAATTTGAACTATTTTTGTAACTTAAAAATTTTGGCTAAAAACAAAAATTGTATTTTTCCAAAATTGGTTTTTCTAAAACTTCTCCAAATACAAAAACAAGATATTTTAAACACTTTGAAAGTATAGGGTATATGGATATGATCCGCTAGACATACATGGTGAAATATCTATGTTTTTGACAATAAGCATTAAACATGGTTTTGGTTAAAGACATGTAAACTTTGAATACCAAAATCAAACCGGTATTTTTTCAAAATGAAAACTCTTTTGTATTTTTCAAAATAAAAATTCTTTTATGAAAACACATCTAAATCAAGAGTGTGTGTGTGTATATGGTAACTTGAGCAATCCACCAACTATTCTATCATTTACATTTTATCTAAAAATAAAATCTTATAAAAACAAACCTAGACACAAGCCTTGATCTTGAAGGTCTTCACTTGAAGTCTTCTCATCTTCTTGACTTGGTCTAAACACGATCCTATGAGCTAGACTCCTCTTGAGTACTTGATGTGGTCTTGATGCAAAGCTCTTGAATCAAACCGTGCTAGCTCCAAAACTTGACTTTAAATCGTTTGTTGAAGCTAAACACCAACTAAGATCTTGATCATAAATCTGAGACTAATTAAACACAAGATCATTAGTACTATAACTACATGAGTTGATCATCATCAAAATTAGAGTGATAGAGCTTTGGGCCAACAATCTTTCCCTTTTTGATGATGACAAAACTCATGGAGTTATATATGCATGGATTAAAGTAAAGCTTCAAAGAAGCTCCCCCTTACCTCATGCATAACAATAAACAAATAAATATGCAATGAAAGCTCATAAACATGTATGCAAATACAAAGAGATAAACATGCATGAACAAGCATGAAACACATCAAATTCTTTTTCTCCTATTTGCAAAACAAAGTAATATGCATAAACAAAAATTCTTCTCCCCCTTTATGTACAAAGCAAGAAAAACATGCATATATACTAAAATACTTCTCTCCCTTTTTGTCAATCATCAACAAAGGGTTAAAGTAAACACAAAAATAATGTTCTCCCTCTCAAAGAGGTGAACTCAAATCAATCAATAAAGAGTTATATGCGATATACATTCATGAAGAGGAAGACGCTAAGTTAGCTTCCCTACATATATGCATTACATGAAGAAGGGATGACAAGTCCTAATTCACATAACACATAATATGCAATGCATAAGAGGAGATGTGAAGCTCCGCCTACACACGTGTACCGCATAAAGAAGAGTTGTTAGCTCCTCAATATAAGATACACTCAACATGAATCTATATGTAGAAGAGATGTTAAGCTCCCCTTGCATATAGGCAATATAAATTAAAACATTTTTAATTCAAAATTTTCTTATTAAAACAAAATTTTGAATTTTCTCAATAGAACAAAATTTTGAGATATCTTAGTAAGTCAAATTTTAAGATACCAAATGTAAATAATCATTACAAATTTTGAATTTTTAATTGTAATTGAAATATTTTATCAATTGAAATTTTGATACCAATGAAAGAAAGTATTTTATATTTTGATACCAATATAAATTTTCATGGATACCAATTGAAATAAATAGATCAATTAGATACCAATTGAAATATATTGTACATTTTGATATCAATAAAAATACTGATTGTAAAAAATATCAATTGAAAATAATGCATAAACTTATATAAAAATATCAATTGAGAAATCAATTGAAAATTAAGATTTGAATGAAGCTTAGCATAAACATACTTTGTGCTTTAAACATGTAAATATCTTGAGAATCAAGCATAAATATATATGATTTGTTGGTGCTTGATTTTCAAAACATATATATGTATGGAAAAGATAATATCAATAGGAATTGATATTATGGAAATTATGAAGCATACATATATAGGAAGCAAATATGAGTATATAAAAAAAGAATATCAATTGAGATACCAATTGAAAATAACAATGTAAATCAAGTATATAACTCATAACTAGCACCCTTTTTATGCTCAAGATAAAAGATTTTTAATAAATCTTATAAGGCATACTCGCCCATCCGTCCACCCATAACGGTGTTGGTAGGGGTTTTCAAAATAGGGTTTGAAAATATTTTTATAGTGAAAAATACTACCAAATTGAAGAATACATAACTTGTTAAATTAATTTTTGAAAAAACTAGTTAAAGATCCTTCAAACAACATGAAACCAAATCATATGTATATCATGAAACATACTAAATACACAAGAAGTGACACTTGAAATCTATAAGGCTCAAAAATAATCATGAAACAAAGTCATGAATAACAAATAAAGTGTGAGTGTACAAAAATCATGTAATTAGCATTTTCCATGAAGATAATCAATAAAGCTCAAAACAAACATGAATCTCATTTTATCAAACAAAAATCATTCATTTTTCAATTAAAGATGAAAATCATAAAATTCATTTTTCATCTTAACAACAAACTTCTAAGTATATGTATGTTTTTATTCAAAACTAACAATATGCATACATATCCCAAACATAAAAAGAGTCCAGAATATAAATTGCATGAAGGCAAATGACTCAAGGGGTATACATGTATATTTATTAGTTTTGACTAAAAATACCATATACATGAAGTAAAACATGAAAATAGGCAAAACTAGTGTAAATGAGAGAATCATCTAAACTAGGCTATACATGTGCATATAGTGAGTACAAATGAGCAACGGAGTGCAAACATATATAAATCATATGTGGCTCACTACTTGTACAAGTATAAACACAAATTTTGATAAAAACTACGTTTAAACTAGTATTTACCACATGAAGTACAAAACAAATAAAACATGAACATGCTAAAAATGTGATACAAGTAAAAAGCATGTAAACTAAAGTAGGAGTTTAGAGATAGTTAACACCACATGAACTATACTCTAACTCTCCAAAACATGGTGGTTGTCCCACCAAACCTCCTTGATAGCGGTGCATCAATATGTGTCCATCATGTCCATGTGCGTCCACCATCAAGGCACCATCCCTCTCACAATTTGTGAGAGCCCGTACCTACATCAAATACACAAGGTGGGAATTTTGGTACCCATATTCTTTTGGGTCCTTGAGGGTTAGCTTTGTAAGGAACCCAAACATTCTTATTAACAAAATTAATATGATGTATCTTATCAAAACAAAACTTTGCTAAATGGCCTTTGCGGCCACAATGTGTACATTTGTACACTCTACTATGCACAAGTATATGAGGGTGATCGTGGCATGCAAAGTGTGCATATGCATGATGAGGGTGATGTGCATGAACATGTGGAGCTTGTTTCTTTGAAAACAAAGACTCCAATCTAGAGTGGTTAAAAGCACATTTGCTCAAAGTTGAGCTTAAACAATCTATTTTATTTTTCAAAAATTTAATCTTATTTTGATTAATAGTGGCGTGTAAAGCATGGTGAGAATCATTTTTCTTTTTCAAAGAAGTGTTTTCTTACAAAACAACTTCCTTTTATTTTTCTACCAAAACAATTTTATTTTTTAAAGTAGTGTTTCCTTCACAAAGATCATTTAATTTAGAAAGCAAGGAAACATTTTCATTTTTTAAAGATTCATTTTCTTTTGAAATATTTTCAAATTTTTCTTGCAAAGAATCCTTTTCTTTTAACATGCAATCAAATTTGTTTTTCATTTTCTTATTATCTTTCTTAAGCAATTCATATTTTTCTAAGAGTTGTTAACAAAATGATGCTAGTTCATTATAAGGCATTTCAACGTCCTCTTCTAACTCGGATTCGGTAGTTACCTCAAGGGGGTTATCCCCTTGGACCATGTAGCACACGTTGGAGGAGTCACTTCCAACATCCAAATCGCTTCCCATATAGTATTGTTCTTGTTCGCAAAGGGAGATCAACGAGTTCCATACTACAAAAGCCGAATCAATGTTAGAAATTCTAGATAAATAAACATCATTTAGGGTACACTTCAAAGCATGTAGGGCTTTTGAGTTAGCCTCAATATACTTGCTATTGTTAATATATGAATCTTTAATTGTAGCAAAATAAACATGAATACCTAGGCATTTAAGGTACAAAGACATCTTAACCTTCCAAGTTTGGATGTTAAGGATGTCAAAGGTGGGAGGTGACATGAAATCCATGGTGTGTGAAAACAAATATTGTGATTAGCTATAAAATGAGGATCTTTAATTTTAGGTTGTAAGACCCAAATCAAGAGCACTTGGCTCTGATACCAATTGTAAATCACCTAGAGAGGGGTGAATAGGTGATGAGCTAATATAATGGTTAATAATGCGGAATTAAAACTTATTAAACTAAATACCACGTATAACACAAGAGTGTAGCCGGATTCCCCGTGAAGGGCTCTGGACAAACTCCTCAAGATTCCTCTAAATAAGAGTTGAGGTACCGCGTTGGCTCTCTTGGTTGAATACAAGTGTTAGCAAACAAACCCCAAGCATATAATAATGAGAGCACAAATATATATCAAGCATGTAAAGATGAAAGCAATATAAGCATGCAAGATATAAACAAGTAAGAGATAGAGAGAGCAATCGCAAACACGGGAGATTTGTTTCGAGATTCGAGCACACTTGCTCTATGTCCCAGCCTTCAACACTTGAAGGATTTTCACTAAAATCGATCCTACCGGATCACTTGATGGCGCAACACCTACAAGGTCTTTGGACTCTCTAGTCCCTCTCTTGCTCCCAAAAGAACACAACGCAAGCCCACTAGCTCGCCGAGGCCGCACCTCAAACACCGAGTTCACACGCGAACTCGAAACACCGCGAACACACACGTCCGCCTCCTCAAAGAACAAGAAAGAACTCCTAGTGATCTAAACACTTTGATCACCAATAAACACTCTCACAATAATACTCTTATAGGATGAATATATCAATGGATAGCTCAAGTGTTTGTGAGAAAAACAAGGATGGAATGTGGAGTGAAAAACTCAAAAAAAATCACTTTGAAAAACTCTTGATAAACTCTCCTTTTGAATGGAAGTATTTGGCTCAAATACAAGTGGAGAAAACCTCTTAAAAGAGTTGGAAAAACTGGTGCAAAACCACTTGAAAAATCTTTTCCTGAACAGCCCCCAAAATTTCCATTTTATAGGGCTAGAAAAATTAGCTGTTGGGAGCCAGGTTGAGCTGCCCGGTCGACCGGCCAACGGTCAGATTCTGACCGTTATGCCAGCGGTCGACCGGCCGGTCGACCGTGGCAAGGATACAGAGAGTTGTGCTCTCCGCCGGTCGACCGCCCGGTCGACCGGGGCCGTTTCCAGAAAGCAAACACTCTCTGGCGGTCGACCGTGTGGTCGACCGGCCCATCCTGTGCACGTCTGTGCACGTCGGTCGACCATTCCGGTCGACCGGCTCCTGGTCCGGTCGAACGGTCGGTCGACCGCCAGAGCCTGGCAGGCTGATATTAGGGATTTAAAACTTAGAAATTTTGACTCAAATAAAATCCCATAAAATCACCAAAAATCACCAAAATAGTTTAAGTATTATACTTTGATATACAAACATGTTTGAGTAAAATCAAGATATGTTACAAAAAATTTGAACAATTTTTGTAACTTAGAAATTTTGGCTAAAAACAAAAATAGTATTTTTCCAAAATTGGTTTTTCTAAAACTTCTCCAAATACAAAAACAAGATATTTTAAACACTTTGAAAGCATAGGGTGTATGGATATGATCCACTACATATACATGGTGAAATATCTATATTTTTGACAATAAGCATTAAACATGGTTTTGGTTAAAGACATGTAAACTTTGAATACCAAAAACCAAACCGGTATTTTTTCAAAATGAAAACTCTTTTGTATTTTTCAAAATAAAAATTCTTTTATGAAAACACATCTAAATCAAGAGTGTGTGTGTGTATATAGTAACTTGAGCAATCCACCAACTATTCTATCCTTTACATTTTATCTAAAAATAAAATATTATAAAAACAAACCTAGACATAAGCCTTGATCTTGAAGGTCTTCACTTGAAGTCTTATCATCTTCTTGACTTGGTCTAAACACGATCCAACGAGCTAGACTCCTCTTGAGTACTGATGTGGTCTTGATGCAAAGCTCTTGAATCAAACCGTGCTAGCGCTAAAACTTGACTTTAAATCTTTTGTTGAAGCTAAACACCAACTAAGATCTTGATCATAAATCTGAGACTAATTAAACACAAGATCATTAGTAGCATAACTACATGAGGTGATCATCATCAAAACTAGAGTGATAGGCCTTTGAGCCAACAATTACATCATGTTTACATGAATATCTTCTATTTTAGATTTGTGTACCAGAAAATTATAGGCACTGCTATTCAAGGCACAACCTATGAAAATGCAATCCACCATTTTAGATTCCAGCTTAGTCTTCTTAGGTAGTGGATACCTTTACAAGACACTCTCACATTTTGAGGTAATAGTAGGAAGGAGGCCTTTCATGTCACAACTAAACTGGAATAAGACCAAGTTTCTTATGAGGTACCCTGATTTGTGGTTAATAATGTTCCCCTATAACTTCTATAGTGATCCAAAACTTACGAGAAAGGAATTGATCTTCTCTTTTAAAGTTCTGTTCTTTCTTTCAGTAATCTCATTCTGTTGAGGAGTGTATGGTGTTATGATTTGATGGATTATACCAAAGTTACCATAATCACTGAATTTATTTGAGTCATATTCTCCGCCTTTATCAGATTTAGAATCTTTGCATTTTTGTTAACTGATTCTCAACTTTGGCTTTGCATGTTATAAACATACTTATGGGTTCGACTGATCACATTCTTACTATATGCCATTTAGTACTCAAGAAAATATCATACGTCGATCTTTTTACTACTATTATCCTCCATCTTTGGAATAAGAAGAGGAGTAGATATCATAGTCTGGTTTGACAATCTTAGTGTCCCACTGATACTCTCTTGATTACTACCAGATATATTCTACAATTCAAGAAGAGTAGAAGTTAACAACTTCAATACAATAATTGTCTTAAGATTGTAACACTTGATAATCCAATTCAAGATCAAGATCAACTGGTCCAATCGGCCAGGTCGCTGAAAATCAGGTGGGAGATTTTTTGTTCAATTGAATGTTCTTTAATTACAAAATCACTTTTCAAATATCTTTCTTAGACACCAATCAGATTGGTTTTTAGTTAGTCTCGTATTAGGAATAAATTAGTAAGATAAACAATTCAACAATAATTTATCTAACAATAATATTTATTAAAATAAATATTCAGAACACTTTATTCAACATAATCCCTGTAATAAGAGTATTAGTTCAAATAGACAGAGAATATATTGAAATTCGATAATTCCTGCAATACTGAATGTTAGTTAAAAGGACAGAGTGACAAAATAAAACCAAATTTAGAGTGAGGTACGCATAAAGCGAATCTCCTTAAAACAATTTTGTCCCCCACTATGTTCCATATATGATAATGGATGCTGTTCTCCCAAGATACAACACTCTTTCACGTATTTTGCGCATCATTTTGCAAAATCATGTACAGTCAAATCAAAGTTAAAACGTACCTCCACTTGTTCAAAGAACGGGGGTAGAAAAAAGACAGACCAAAAATCAGAATTCAGACAAAATATTGAAAGAAATTCAATAAAATTTTCTTGAACTCATTTATTCTTATGCCTATTGTTATTCTAATTTTTTTGAATGATTCATTTTGGAGTGAAATTCTGCATTTTTTATAGGAAATCGGAGGAAGACTTTCGGAGTAGACACATTAATTCGATCAGAATTGGTAACCTATTCCAAATAGACACATTTGTTCAGCTAGAACCGGTACAATTATTCCGAATAGACATATTCGTTCACCGAACAGGCCCATCTATTAGGCCAAAATGTGTTGTTCAACAGAGAGCAGACTCAGATTTAGACTCGAATTCAGACTAAACACATTTTAGTATTTTAATCATAACTTTTACTATAAAAATCCACTTCTAATGATTCAAGAGATTACAAAAAAAGACTTAAAGGGCTACAATTCTCATGTTGAAACTTTTCCATTTCAGTTGTTTTTTGAGTCGTATTTAGCAATCAATGTCACTTGTCTGCAGATTAATTCAGAATTGAATTCTCATACCAAGTTTAAGTTGGATTAGAAGTCTATTATGTTCCTTATTGTAATTGGCTCTAAGATCTATTTAAAGGACTGCAATCACTAGTAAATCTCCTCATAAACTCAAACGCTATATTAGGGCTTTAGATTTTAGTTTCATGACTTTTGGAGAATAAATTCTGCATATTGAAATTAAAGAAGAACAGAGAGGAGGCATCATCTAGAGTTCCTAAATTGGTATTTTCTAATCTCTTTCTCTTTATATTTTATTATTTGATAGAGTTCATATTATTTACTATGTTTTATATCTCTTCTAGCATGAACTAATTCTCCATGTCTAGGGTATTGATGTAGGTTAAATATTATGATGATATAATATTTTTGCTTTGTGGTATTCTACTATTTTGTTTCTCAAGTTTAATCTTTTGCATGTTAAGTTTTTATTTTCAATCTTCTTATTTTTAATTGGTGGCTAACAATTATATGGATTGTTAGGTTTAAGACTGAGAGGAGATAACCTAGCGTAGTATCATAGGAATAAAAATCATAACTTGATAAGTTGAGATGGAGAATTTGTGCAATCATGTAAGAAAGATCCACCGTACTTATTACTTCTTCTAACTTTGTAAATCTACTAATCGAGAGATTGTAGGTTCTTAGATTAGAATATATAATTAGTATTACTCGAGAGAGAATACTACTAGGAAAGGGACTTTCGATTGTTAACATGAATAATAAGAATTCACTAGCACAAACATAATTTTGTATCTAATTATATTTGCTGAAATCGATTGTCCTAACATTTTTACCTTAAAAAAATTAACTCTTTTAATTTCTTATTAGTAGTATTCTAAATTATTTTCTTAATCAATTATTCAAATAGAACTAAGAAAAATTAGTCTGGTACTCAATAGACATCAATTCTCGTATGAACGATATTCTATTCACTTCTTTATTACTTGTAAACGATTGTGCACTTGCCAATTCGCAATATCACACTCCTAATGGTCAACTCAAACAGAGTTTGCAATGGACACTCTCCTGAAACATGAAGTGCCTCACAGTCTAACTTAGTCTTATACCGGGCGCTCACTCTGACAATTCAGCCTACACTAGGCTCTCCTAAAAAAATGGAAGTGCTCCTGATGGATAACTCCTATAACCCATATTGGACTCTCGGCCTAACAAACAAAAGGCGCTACAGAGACGTTGGAAAGCATCGCCCAAGGGGCAAACTCTGATAACTGGTAACTCTCACACACTCAGGTCGAATGTAGTCAGATGCTCATGCAACACGAATTTCATATATCCTCTGGAGACACTACCTCTCCTAAAACTTAAATGCCATGGAGATCCTATGGGATCATTACCACTCTGAGGACTTCAATCTCGAGGATTGTCTCACGAGAGTCCAAACGCAATCTCAACAATTCTCTAACACCGAGTATAAGTGTAATACTTAATCAATCTCAAGAAGAATGCAACAAACAGGAACCAGACAGTTCACAAATAGAATTTTATTAATTGATTGATAAAGTACAAAGGAATTCTAATACAAGATTAAACAAAATACACAGTCGGAGGGGTTAGGTCACATCAGTGTCATTGCCTCGAGCTCCTTACGCCACTCCTAGCATGCTTCCGCTCTAACTCATAGCACATGTTCTAAAACTCTTCCCGATAGCTTCGGTTATGATAGCTCAGGCCTATCACCTCAGCTTTTAGCTGCCCACCAGGTGCTCGCGATCTCGGAAGCTCACCTCCAGCCCCAAACTTACCACATAGCTTAAGTTTTTCTTTGCGCTCTTCATCCAACTGAGATTGGAGTGAGTTGATTTCAATCCCCTTGCTGACAGTTTCATGCAAGAGGGAGATGTCTTCTCTCGCCTTCTTCAACTCCTCCAACTTAAACAGGAGATCAATAGCCAGCTCCAACTTCTCCTTTCGCAGAAGCTTCACGGCTTCGTACAACTTTCCATCCACTGGTACAGCTCCCCTAACCTCTTAATCTGTATGGAAAGTCAGTTATCGAGGTCGCTGACCCTACATTGATGGCTCATCAACTCTCGGTCCAATTGAAAAATCAAGAGGTCATGTAACCTAAGCTCCGCGAACACAAATAGCCCAGCATCGAATGGAGGCTGAAAGTACACCTAGAGGGGGATGAATAGGTGTAAGGCTAATCTATGACAAATAATGTGGAATTTAAAAACTAATTACAACACACTTAGTGTAACCAAAGAGTGTAGCCGAATTCCCGGTGAAGGGCTCTGGACTAACTCCTCTTGATTCCTCTGATAAGAGTTGAGGTGCTATATGAAGCTCTCTTGGTTTAACATAAGTATGACACACAAACAACAATACCAAGCATATAAGTATGAATGAGCAATATGAATGATGCAAGGTACAATATAAGAGAGAGAGTTAGAAAAGTGAATCAAACGCAAACACAAGATATGTTTTGAGGTTTTGAGCACCCAGCTCTACGTCCCCGCCTTCACATAGAAGGATTTCCACTAACTCGTCCACACAGGACTTCCCACATAGGAACCTCCGCTGAGGATTTGGGTAAATACAATTTTGGAGTACATAACTCTCTCAATAATACAATCTCTCCCTAGAGGTAAGGCACAAAGCCAAACAAGATCAACCTCACAATTGAGGGATAGGCACAAAACCACACAATCACAATCACCTCACACTTGAGGGATAAGGCACTTATCCACCACTCCAATAATCACCTCTTCTCTAAGAGGGATATCAATACAATCACCTCTCACTAGAGGGATATCACAAATAAAGGAGGGTTTACAACTTGGTGATATTAGCAACCACAAACTAATTTTCCCACAAAATAAAGATCCTAATAGATAGGATAGATATGATAGCTCAGGTGTGAGAAACTAAAATGTTTTGAACAAAGAAAATCACTTGGGAAAATCTCCAAATAGATATAGAAATTTAGATCAAAAATCAATTCCCAAAGACTCTATTTTTTTTGAAATTCCAAAACTTTAAAAATAAATAAAGAATGATTTTTTAAACCCAAAATCTCTATTGAAAACTTACTTTAAACACTAAAAAGAATGAAAATTTTTTTTCTTTAAAAACTTGTTAAAAATCAGCTCAAATATGGGTTATTTATAACCCCATAAAATTCTGCCCGTTGGCAGCAGGTAGAGGGCAAAATTGCCCTTCCGGTCGACCAACCCAAATTCCTGACCGTTGTGCCTCCGGTTGACCACCCGGTCAACCGGCCTGGAACCAGAGAGCAACGGCTCTCTGGACGGTCGATCGCCCGGTCGACTGGAACTAGATACAGAGAGCAGATCTCTTTGCCGGTCGACCGTCCGGTTGACCGTGGCCATTTCTAGAGAGCAGAGCTCTCTGGACGGTCGACCGCCTGATCGACTGGCCCACCAGTTCAAACTAGCGTGCACGTTCGTGTACGTCAGTCGACTGGACCGGTCGACCGACTTCTGCAACGGTCGACCGGCAGAAGGCCAGGTCCAAGATTTTAGGGATTGAAAACTTGGTTATTTTGACTTCTAAAAAATCCCATAAAATCACATAAATTCCATAAAAATCAGTTCTTATTATATCTTTAAAATATAAATATGTGTGACAAAATTTAACACATATTTCAAATAATTTGAATCATTTTTGTGTTCTTGAAATTTTGCCTTAAACCAAAATCCGTATTTTTCAAAACTTGAATTTTTGAAATGGAAACCCGATTTGTCAAAACACATGTAAATACAAAAACATGATATTTAAATAACTTTGAAGCGTATTGTATATGGATAGAATCCAATATACATGTAAAAAATTATATCTATGTTTTTGACATGAAATCCAATATTGGTTAAACCGAAAACTAAAACCAAATAAACTTAAAACAAGTGTGTGTGTATTGTGAACTTGAGATATCAAATCTATCTACCTTTAACACAAGATCTAAAACAATCTTAAACTAAACAAACTGAGGTCTTCTTCTAGAACTCCGTCTCTAAGTCGACTCATCCATACGTGATCCACCAAGCTTGACTCCAACGGAGTGCAAGATGTGAACATGACGCTCGAGCTCTTGAATCACTATGTGAAAGCTCCAAAACATCTTTGTTGAAGCTAATCACCTACTAATATCTTAATCAAATATATGAAACTAAATATCACAAGATTATTAGTAAACTATAACTACATGAGTTAATCATCATCAAAACTAGAGGGAAGGGCCTCTGGGCCAACAATCTCCCCCTTTTTGATGATGACAAAACTCATAGAGTTATATATGCATGGATTAAAGTTAAGCTTCAAAGAAGCCCCCCCATAACTCATGCATAGCAATAAACAATAAAGATATGTAATGAATGCTCAATGTAGATATGCATAAACATGCATAAAATAAGGAAATGAAACAACATGATCTTTTGATACCAATGAAATAAACATGCTCTTGATAGCAATTTTAAAATAAAAATATTCTTAATAAAATGTTGCTCTTGATACCAACAAAAGCTCTTGATACCAACAAAAAATACTCATGATTTCAATGGTAAAAGATAACAAATTTAAACAAACATGCATATAACCAAACATGCATATATCTAACTCTAAAATATCTCTCCCCCTTTTTGTCAATTCATCAACAAAGGGCATAAATAATATTTTTCTCCCTTTTTTGCATAAATCAAAACAATAAAGGTGTATATGCTACATACATTCATGAAGAGGAGAGACGTGAAGTTAACTCCCCCTGCATACATGCATTTATATGAAAAGAGATGACTAATGATTGAGGTACAACCTGCACATAAAAATAAAGAATTTCAGATTTAGAATGAAAATGTGCAAGTGCTCAATTCTTACCGCTATAGCAAGTGGCTATGCGGGTCGTGATCCACAAGGAGGGTTTTGCGATAGAAGCGTTTACGTTTTTGTATTGAAATCTTTATGAAAACTAAACGAGAGTTTCTTCTTTGGTTAAAGTTAAGAAAATGAAAAAGAGTTAATAGTTAAAGTTAAGAAGAAAGTGGTAGAATAGAAAGTGGAGAAAAATCAGAAAACGATGAAAGCGATTATGTACAAATGAGTTGGGAAAAAGAGTGAGAACGATTTGGAAGATGTGGTGAAAGAAATCGTGATTGCGATCTATGCTAAAGAAATAAAAGAAAAGAAAGAAGGTTGAAGAAATACTTACCTAGATTGATTGATGACTTACCTGAAAACCTTTGCATGTTCTACCTTTGTTTAGGAGGCGTTCAACGCATAGATCATAAGCCCGAGCTCAGTCCCCGTTCGCATTATATCATCAAGTCTAGCACAAGCATGAAGTGATATGTCTTGAGGAGGAGAACGTCTTCATGAGCTATCGTTGGCACTCACATAACATCGTTATACTTGTGCTTTGGAATTCACTTGTAAACTCAACAAAAATAAACGAGGTAAAGTAGAAGAGGAAGACGAAAACAAAAGAAAAGGAAAGTAAAGATACGAACATAAACAAATGTTTACCTTTATTGCTTGAAACGATGGAAGAAAGGAGGAGGGTACATCGATGTCACTCTCAACATATGCCTCTCTCTCTTACTTACATGAATCATCACCTAACCTAAGCTTACATACACATTACAATTACATAATAAAAAGAAGAAAACCTAAACTACAAATGAAAACTAGGCTAAATCCTATCTCTGCATGGTCGTCCACTTTTCAGCGCAGATACTAGCCTTTTATAGGCATAAATCCAGTAAGGAGGATCCCGGGGAGATCGGGGAGCAAACGCTCCCCTAACTCCCCAGATTGCCGCGGAAACGCGGTTGTTGCCGCGTTTCTGCGGCCAGGGTGTGGCCACCTTTGGTGGGTCAGCTTGGTTTCGCCCTCTGACTTTATCTGGAGTTGGTTTGTCAGTTGGAGTCCCGGATTCTGACGAAATGGCCTTGGATTCTTGGCTTTAACCGAATCGATTATGAGAGGATTCTTCTCAACCGGTTTTCCACCTCTTGATTTTGTCCTGATTTACTTAGTGCGAATTAATTCTGATTTAATTCAGAATTTTGGTGGGCTTTGGGCTCATTTCTGTTCATCTCCTTAAAGATTGGGCCTGCAAATAAATTAAACAATTAATTAGGACAATGCAGGCTTTTATTCTATAGTAAGTATGGACATATGATATTAAATATGCAACATTAGCGACCAATCACACCCCCATACCTATCTTTTGCTCGTCCTCGAGCAAAACAACTAAACTATACTAAGGATTATTAGACCACTTTCACAGGTCACGCGATTGCACTGAGCATGTGCAATAAGCCGTTAAACCTCTAGGTTTCCCCTAGAGGACGAGTTTTGTCTCGTGAGGGTTTTCAGCGGAATACACCCACAAAATCCATAAAGAAAGAGAAATAAAGAGTTAGTATTTTCGAAAAGTATTTTGAAAGAGAAAAATATTTGAAATATAATTGTAAGATCTAAGCAATCTATAAGTTATAGGAAAACTGAATTTTTCATTCCTAAACTTAGTCTCTATTCAAAAACTTGTTATCAATTTAAGTAAGGAGTCAAATTGTGCTTCTCATCTAATCTATTACTTTACCCTAAGTCATATGCACTTGTGACTGTGAAAATTTTGACTAAGGGTTCATTAACTCTAACTCTTATGCCTTATTTATATATATATATTTTTTGTGGTATTATTCCTCAGTTTTATTAGGCTTTCTAATCTGCCCATGTAACGAGCCTTTAATCGATGACTCCCAAACCAAATGGTCTTAGGGCACCGGGTGAGAAAACACCCCAAGGACTTAAGGACTCGAGCAAACAAAACCACAAAACTAAGGGTTTTATTATATGGACCCCTTTTAGGCGTGAATACTTATGCTTTATTGGGCACAAATACCCAGCTTAATCAGAGGGTTATATATATATATATATATATATATATATATATATATATATATATATATATATATACACACACACACACACACACACACACACATATATATAGAGAGAGAGATAGACTTGTATCCTTTCAAAAGGATTTGATCCCGGATCCTTCCCACTCAAATTCAACCCTCCAACATTCGAATACAAGATCCACTCCGTTGAAGTTGATCTATACTATTTCAAGTATCTATAAACCAAAAATCAAGTGTTTTAAATACTTTTTGCCCATCCATCAAGCGATGCAAAATGGACGGCCGAAAGTAGTGAGTTGGTTAGATCTATGTCTTTAGACATACAAATTCTCGATCCGGCCATTTCATTATGATCTAAACATTTAAAAACCCCTATAAACTAATTTTTGTTAGATTTCAAATGTTCTACACCGTTAAACTAACCAACTCACTATTTAGGCCGTCCGTTTTTCCCCTACTTGATGGATGGGCAAAAAGTATTTAAAACACTTGATTTTTGGTTTATAGATACTTGAAATAGTATAGATCAACTTCAACGGAGTGGATCTTGTATTCAAATTTTGGAGGGTTGAATTTGAGTGGGAAGGATCCGGGATCAAATCCTTTTGAAAGGATACAAGTCTATCTCTCTCTCTCTATATATATATATATATATTCTTTCAAACTTATCTAATCATCTTTCGCATAAATACTAAGGCTTGCTTAGGCCAAGCACCTAGCTAATCAATAATTAGATTTGTTTATCTTTTTTTTCTTTTTTTTTCAAACTTATCTAATTATCTTTCGCATAAATACTAAGGCCTGCTTAGGCCAAAGCACCTAGCTAATCAATAATTAGATTTGTTTATTTTTTTATATTTTTTATAAGGCACAAGAATCTTTGTTTTTGAACCCTAAGTGTGTAAGTGTATGAGGTGTGCATACTTCATCAAGGTAAAGATCAAGACTAAATTACTTTGACAAATTATCTTCCTAACCCTTAAAATCAAACAAATAATCTTATTTTGACCAAGTATAAGAAATCCTAATTTGGATTTTCCTATTCCTTAAAATTAACTTAATTTCTTACAAAAAATATGTCAAAATATTGTTTCCATTTTCAAAAAGTTTTTAAAAGTAAAGAAAAATGTTAATGATTTTTTTTAAACAAAAAGAAAAGTTATGTTAGACCATCCCCGACTCTTATCTCATGCATTGTCCTCAATGTATGAATTAATGCATAGATGCATGAAAAAGACGAAAGGGAAGGAAATTGTTACCTTAAGGTGGTGGTTCCGGTGGTGGTCTGATTGGTCCACGAAATGCGGCCCAATCAATTTTTCTTGGGGCTCGGAGGAACACACCAGAAATATCTTTAATATAACCCATTAAAAAGATAAATCCATGAAGGATCTTTATTAAGTATTTAACCCCATCTAATTTCCATATTCCATAACTAATTTCGGAGTCAAATTTGTCAACCACCTCGTCCCAGAATGGAGTATGAAATGATAGAACGGTTGACTTGGACTCAGGAAGGACAGGAACTAATACCGACTCAGGAAGGTGACTTAAGTCAAGTAAAGGTTCAGGAGTCGAAATTGGTTCAAGAAGCAGGTCCAAGTCAAGAAGTTGAAACTCATGTCCACATGTATTTTCTAACAATGGGATGTGACCTAATATTGGTGATTCAAGTTCAAGAATGATAGGTGGGGGAATCAAAACTGACTCTAAAATATTACTCAAGCTTGGTAACAAAACAGGAGTCAATATTGATTCAGAAAGGTGAACTGGATCACAGATTTGAGAATCTAGGTCACATATCTCATTGAGTTCAATATCATAAAAATGAGAACTTGCCAATTTGTCAATAGGATCTTCAAAAGTGTATAATTGGTCAAGTTTAATATGATCCTCAAAGATGGCTGATTCAATTTCATTATGAATAGGCATAGGATCCAACGTTGACTCGGGGAAAAGATCGAAATCAGGTGAAGATACCGGAGTCATAATCGAATCAGGAAGTAGAATTGAATCACTCAGTTGGGGTTCAGGATCATATTCATTTTCAATTTCTATTTCAGGAAAGGATAACTTGCGAAACTGTCAATATCTTTTTCAAAATTTGGAGTTTGGGCAAGTTCAAATGGTTGTTCTGAAATGGAATCTTGATTTCCAAAACTACAGGACTCTTCGGCTCTAACAGAATGGGTAGTGACATCAGAACTGGTCTAACGGTGAGAATGTAGAGATTCGACCATCATATCTATGTCACGATTACGAGTGTTTTGAGCCTGAGTCATGGCTTCAAGCATCTTTTCATAGTTGATAGGTTCATTGTTTTGATGAAAAGATGAAGAATTGTCTTGGAAGTGGTAGTGAAATTGTGAGTCCATCAGATTTTGGGATTTGTGTTTGGACTCACGCATACTCATTTCCAAAATTGATGGTTTCCTATTTTGGACGGGTGGAACTGAGTATGAATCTTGAAAATATTGTGGACTAGGTGGAGAAGGAGGACAAGTTGGTTGATAATTATGCTCGGGGGAGGTGAATCCCCACTGACTCTGTGAAGAGTTGAAATCGTTATGGAAATTATATTCATACGATGGGGGACATGGGTTATATTGATTCGGATAAGACCAATCCGACACACTAGGTTGGTTAAAGTCATGATATGCCGGGTTGGTAATATCCGAAAAAGAGTTTGATGTGTAATATGGATTATTATTGCAGTTGAAAAAATTGTTATCATAGGCCATATCACACAATGGAATACAAACAAAAAGAAAGAAAAACAAACAAATAACAAACAAAGAAAAAGAAAAATTCTAACCTAAGTTAGGGTAGACCTATGACCTAGACGACTCCTAACTGGTTAGACTGTCCACGGGAGGTCCAATGCAGACTTTGACCACAAGCTAATCAGCCAGGTCAGGGCAAGGTTGGTGGGAGGTTTTCCGTCAAAGACGTTCCTTAATTAAATAACCACCAACCTTCGGGTTTCGGCCCTTAATCCCTTTCCTAGACACTGATTTTGCAGGAGTCAAATTTCAAAACTTTTCCCCCTTAGGATAATCTCCTAATTGAGTCCAAGATGTCCCTAGGGCCAACGTCTACTCATTTTTAGTTAGGCTTGGGTTAGTGAGTGCTTGGAATCTGATTTTTGAGCTAAGGAAGGGTGATTAAATCCCCACCTTATCTTGTTAATGGGTGGTGCCCTTAAAATCAATTTGTGCAAGTGTACAAGATAAAGAAGATTCACTCAAAGCGATATAAATCAACCAAGAAGTGAGTCCTATGCTAAATGCAATGCATACGTACCTTGCTCCAGCACTCTTCAACAGTAAAAATAAATGAATTGAAAAGACACGTGCCTAAAATGCAAACGTCTAATCAATTTTTTTTATCTTTTCAACAAATGTTTTACTGTTAATTATTAGCAGGCTTATGTGATGCCATATAAGAAAAAGTAAAGTTGCAGAAAACTACAATTTGCAAAGCAAGCAGCCCTGCAAAAAGAAAGTTAGTAGTCCACTCCTTTTTGCCGTGGATTCGCGGCTTTGGCCGCGAAAACGCGGCAAAGCAGAGGGCACTTGGTCTCTGCATTCTAGAGCAGAGGCCCAAGGCCACTTATATGTTACTGCAACTTTAATTTCCTGTTTTGCTTGCTCTTAACCTGCAACAGAGAAGAAAATTCGTTTAGTTCTAAAAAATTTTCAAAAAAAATCAGATTTCAATAAAAACGTTACCCTCCCCGGTAACGGCCCCAAAATTTGATTGAGGTAAAACCTGCACAAAAAATAAAGAATTTCAGATTTAGAATGAAAATGTGCAAGTGCTCAATTCTTACCGCTATAACAAGTGGCTATGCGGGTCGTGATCCACAAGGAGGGTTTTGCGATAGAAGTGTTTACGTTTTTATATTGAAATCTTTATGAAAACCAAACGAGAGTTTCTTCTTTGGTTAAAGTTAAGAAAATGAAAAAGAGTTAATAGTTAAAGTTAAGAAGAAAGTGGTACAATAGAAAGTGGAGAAAAATCAGAAAATGATGAAAGCGATTATGTACAAATGAGTTGGGAAAAAGAGTGAGAACGATTTGGAAGATGTGGTGAAAGAAATCGTGATTGCGATCTATGCTAAAGAAATAAAAGAAAAGAACGAAGGTTGAAGAAATACTTACCTAGATTGATTGATGACTTACCTGAAAACCTTTGCATGTTCTACCTTTGTTTAGGAGGCGTTCAACGCATAGATTATAAGCTCGAGCTCAGTCCCCATTCGCATTATATCATCAAGTCTAGCACAAGCATGAAGTGATACGTCTTGAGGAGGAGAACGTCTTCATGAACTATCGTTGGCACTCACATAACATCGTTATACTTGTGCTTTGTGTTGGCCCAAAGGCCTATCACCCTAATTTTGATGATGATCAACTCATGAAGTTATGTTTACTAATGATCTTGTGTTTAATTAGTGACAGATTCATTATCAAGATCTTAGTAGGTGCATAGCTCAACAAAGGATAAAATGTCAAGATTTGGAGCTAGCACGGTGTGATCTAAGGAGCTTTTGGATCAAGCTTGGACCAAGTCAAGAAGATGAGAAGCCTTCAAGTGAAGACTTCAAGAAGAAGAAGACTTGTGTCTAGGTATAAAACATGTTTTGGAATAATATTGTTTTGGAAAATACAGTTTTTATCATGAGCCAAATATTTCCAAGTTACAAAAATAGTCCAATCTTTTATAACATGCCTTGATTTTGTTCAAGCATGTTTGTATATCAAAATATATTAGTTAAACTATTTTTGTAGATTTTTATGTATTTTATGGGATTTTATTTAAGCCAAAAAGACCATGTTTTAAATCCCAGAAAACTGTTTCAGGCTTCAGGTAAGTCGACTTGCTTACTGTTATAGTCGACTAACCCTGGAGTCGGCCGACCGGACCGGTCGACCGACGTGCACAAACGTGCACGCCTTTGTGTACTGGATGACGGCCGACCGTGCCGGTCGACCGCTCCAGAGAGCAGAGCTCTCTGGAAAGTTCGGCCGACCGCACCGGTCTACCGACAGAGAGTTGGACTCTCAGCTCCAGTGGGTCGGTCGACCCTGGCGGTCGACCGTGGCTCCAACGGTCAGAAATCCGACCGTTGGCGGTCGACCGCACGGGTCGACCGGCAGTTCTGACAAAGCCCCAACGGCTAGTTTTTGACAGCCTATATATTTGGTGGTTTGTGGACTGTTTTGCAGGAAAATTTTGAAGACTCTTAGAGCCAGTTTTTCCCATTCATTCCAGAGGTTTTTCTCCACAAAATTAGAGCCAATACTTCCAATTAAAAGGAGAGTTTATCAAGAGTGTAAAAGAGATTTCTTGAGTTTTTCACCAAAGATTCTTTCCTTGTTTTTCTCACACCACACTTGAGCTATCCATTGATTATTCATCCTATAGGTGTGTTGTAGTGAGAGTGCTTTAGGTGATCAAAGTGTTGTGATCACCAAAGATCTTTTTCTTATTCTTTGAGGAGACGGGCAAGTGTGCTCGTGATTGTTTGGGTCCTAGTGAGGACTTGGTGTTTTCGGGTTCGGGTGCGAACTCGTGATTGAGGTGCGGCCTCGGCGAGCCGGTGGACTTGCGGTGTGTACGGGACTAGAGAGTCCGAGGGCTTGTAGGTGTTGCGGCACCGAGGAGAGATCCAGTGGGATCTTGCATAGTGGAAATCCTTCGTGTGTCGAAGGCGGGGATGTAGAGCAAGTGTGCTCGAACCTCGAAACAAACCCTTTGTGTTTGCGATTGCTCTCTCTCTCTCTCTCTCTCTCTCTCTCTCTTTGTCTCTTGTTTATATCTTGCATTCATTATTGTCTATCTTTATATGCTTGATATATTCATTTGTGCTTAATTGATATACTTGCGTGGGATTGTTTGCTAACACTTGTATTCAACCAAGAGAGCCAACGCGGTACCTCAACCCATTCAAGGGGAATCTAGAGGAGTTTGTCCAGAGCCCTTCACGGGGAATTCGGCAACACTCATGTGTTATACGTGGTGTTTAGTGTAAAAATTTTAATTTGGTCATAATTGTTTTTAGCTTCCGCATTATTTGCATCATTTACCATTAAGTGACCATTAGATTAGCCTTCACCTATTCACCCCCCCTCTAGGTGAAACCTTCAATTGGTATCAGAGCTTGGTACTCTGATTTGGGTCTAACAACTGACTGAGATTTCCTGCACACAAAATGTAGTATTTTAGTTTTAAGAATAGGATGTGCAAGTTCTCAATTCTAATCCGCGGTAGCAGGGCTATGCGGGTCGTGATCCTCAAGGAGGGACTGCGATGGAAGCGTTAAGCAAGTTTCTCTAAAGTTTTTATTTTTATTTGTTAAGTTAGAAAGGAAGTGGTATTTACAATGGGTGGTAGAAAAGAATATGGAGATGAGTTGTATTTAATCTACAAAAAAGAAAAGAAAAGAAAAAGAAAGAAAACTTATCTCTTTAGTCTGCTTGCCGTTTGAACCGTTGCGATGATATCCCTTTTCTTGGAAGGTGTACAAGCACGGCTTATGGGATCGTCCGCCTTCTTAATCTACTCTACGAAATGAAAAACAAGCTATGAAGACCTGTTCATCGCCATTGGGCCGTCAAGGTTCCTTCTTCGGCTAGGTATTCTCGAAGCAGTTGGATCTCATGGTGGGCAAGACATTAGAGAACAAATAGAAGAAAGTAGATACAAGATTAAAATAAGAATAAAAGAAACTAGAATAATACAAGAATAAAATAAAACAAGCCTTGATTCGATTATTAAACAATGGTGGAAAAATAACACTTACACCGACTGTCACCATCAGTACAAGCAGATCCCTTCCTCCATGAATACATCATCTCCTCTCAGCTTTTACAAAAAGAAAATAAAAAATATACAAAGGTGGAAAGAAAACCTAAAAACCCTAACTTTGGCCCTTGGCTCTTCTCTGGACGCTTTCTGTGTTGCATCTGCAGGGGTATTTATAGGAGTTGGAAGATGTAGAGTCCTAGTACAACTCTCCCAAAAAATCTTATCTCCAGACTTGTGGCACTTATCCATAGAAGTTCAAATCAAATCTGTCCTGCAATTTATTATCCTATTGATCGCCGAAATTGGCTTATCTACGGACTGAATTGGAAAGTTTGATCAACATAAGAGTTGTAGGGCTTCAAGTCTTCTTTCTGGAGCATTTTGAATCATTGAATTTGCATATCTGTAGCAAAAGTTATGATCTGAATACTAAACATGTACAGTCTGAATCCGAATTTATCTTTAAACTCTTTCCTGCAAGCATTTAGGGTTGAATAGAAGTCTATCCTTCCCTCTTCTTTGTATTTGCAACTTTGGTCCTTATGTATTTGCACTTTTGACATTTGGTATTTGCACTTTTACACCTGGGCTTGGACTTGGGCTTGGATATGGGCTTTTGGGCTTCATTAAGCTTTATTTCTTATAAAAATAAGAACTCGAGGTCTGCACACAATAAATCACAAAATATTAATAAATGTGCAGAATTAAATGAATAAATATGAAAATGTGATGGTAAATGTTATGATAAAAATGCAATTTTCACTACCAATCACACCCCCACACTTATCTTTTTGCTCGTCCTCGAGTAAAAACAAAAAAAAAAGAAAAATTAATCTAACCTAACTCACTTTCGTAGGAATCACGATTGCACTTAGCACGTGCAACAAGCCGTTAAACCTCTAGGTTACCCTAGAGGACGAGTGTTGTCTCGTGAGGGTTTTCAGCGGATTGCACCCACAAAATCCATAAAAAGGAAAATATTTGAATTATTATTGAAGAGACTAAGTAGTCTATAAGTTTTAGGATCCTCATTTTTATTCATTCTTCAAACTTAGTCTTTATAAAGTTAATTGTTTTCCATTTTAGGTAAGGGTCAAAATTGAACTTCTAATATAGTCTTTTTCGTTACCAAAAATCATATGCATCCTTGTAACTTGGCTAGGAATTGCTTAACTTGGACTCTCATGCCTCTTTAATTTTTTTTTCTTCTTTTTTTTTTTTAAATTTATTTTTAATATGTATAACTCATCTAATTTTCTTTCGTGTAAGCATCAAGGCTTCTTGAGGCCCTCATACCTAACTAATTGACTCTTAGATGTGTTAATACATATCTCATATTCTTAGTTTTATTAGGCTTTCTAATCCACCCATGTAGCGAACTTAAAGTCGATGACTCCCAAACCGGTTGGCTTTAGGGCACCAGGTGAGAAAACACCCCGCGGACTCAAATTCGAGTGAACTAGGCCCCAAAACTAAGGACTTTATTTTATTTACTCACCTTTAGGCATGAATACTTATGCTTCTTGAGGCACATGTATCAGCTTAATTGGTGAAATTTTTTTTTTTTTTTTTTTTTTTTATGAGGCACAAGGTCTTCATCTTAGAATCCTAGATATGTATTAGGTATGCAAATTTCATTAAGGTAAAAATCAAGACTAATTAATTATTCAATTTCTTCTCCTATACCTAAAAATTAAACAATTTATTTATTTTGACCAAGTTTTTAGAAATCCTAATCATGATTTTCCTAATCCTTAAAACTAACTTAGATTTCTTTCAAAAAATAAGTCAAAATATTTCCTTTTTTTAACATTTTTTTTTTAAATTTTTTTTTTAGATGTTTTTTTTTTTTTTTTTAGCAAATTTTTTGTTAGTTTCTACCTATGTTAGTATGTTAGTAAAGCCCACCCCACACTTATCTCATGCATTGTCCTCAATGTATGAATGTATGCATGTATGCATGAAACAGAACAAGGGAAGGCGGAAGTTACCTTAGGGTGGTGGTTCCGGAGGTGGTGTAATTGGTCCACGAAATGCGGCCCAAACAAGATAACGTGGTAGTTCACGGGACCTACCTTTATTGACCTCTTTTTTATTTACATATTTACAGTCCCCAGAATGAATAGGATCATGGAAGATCCTCTCGTGAAACTTACTCCCTTTACATGACCAGTCCTGAAAATCATCACAGAGTCATGGTCTATACCTATGTCCAACAAAAGAATGTGACTTGGTAAAATGGTTGACTTGGACTCAAGAATGATAGGTTCAGGATCTAATACCGACTCAGGAAAGAAACTCAAATCAAGTAAAGGTTCAGGAGTCGGGCTAGGATCAAGAAGTGGGTCCAAGTCAAGAAATTGAAACTCAAGTCTACAATCATTTTCCCACAATGGAATGTGACTCAATGTTGGTGATTCAAGTTCAGGAATGATAGGTGTGGGAATCAAAACTGACTTTAAAATATTACCTAAGTCGGGTAACAAAACAGGAGTCAATAATGATTCGGGAATTTGAACTTGATCATAGATTTGGGAATCTAGGTCACATATCTCATTAGTTTCAATATCATAAAAATGGGAACTTGCCAATTTTTCCATGGGACTTTCGAAATTGCACAATTGGTCAAGTTCAATATGATCATCAAAAATGGGTGATTCAATTTCATGATCTATGGATATGGGAATAAATGTTGGCTCAGAAAATTGGTCCAAATTGGGTAAGGATACTGGAGTCAACATAGATTCGAAGATGGAAACTGAATCGCAAAGTTGGGGATCGTGTTCACATTCATAATCTAATTCAATCTCATTGAAATTAAAACTAGCCAATTTGTCCAAGGATTGGGATTGAGCAAGTTCATATTGATGTGATGAAATTGAATTTTGATCAAGGTCTTCTAAACAGAATGATTCTTGGTTCCTATCAAGATGCTCAAGAATGTTTGAAAGTCTAGAAATTTGATCATTCATTGTATCTTGCAACCGATCCACTTTTTCTTCTAACCCATCGAATAGATCAATGGAGGACTGAAACCTTGGTGATGTGGGAAAAGACGTATATGAAGATAATGGTTGAACAGGTGGTTGACCATATGGCTCAGGGGTGTTGAATTCCCATTGACTCTGTGAAGAGTAGTGATGATTATTCCAATCTTGTTCATAGTATTGGGACTGGGGCATGTAATGATTCGGATAAGACCAATCTGGCACACTAGGTTGGTCAAAGTTATGATATGCCGGGTTGGTAATATCCGAATAAGAGGTTGGTGTGTAACATGGATCCTCATTAAAATTGAAAAAATTGTTGTTATAGGCCATATCACACAATCACAAACAAAAGAAAAAAAACAAACAAAAAAGAAAAATTTCTAACCTAAGTTAGGGTAGACCTAGACCTAGACGACTCCTAACTGGTTAGACTGTCCACGGGAGGTAGGGTGTAGACTTTGACCACAAGTTAATCAGCCAGGTCGGGGCAAGAGTGGTGGGAGGTTTTCCGTCAAAGACGTTCCTTAATTAAATAACCACCACACTTCGGGCTTTCGGCCCTCAATCCCCTTCCTAGACACTGATTTGGCAGGAGTCAACTTCCAACACCGTTCCCCCTTAGGATAATCTCCTAATTGAGTCCGAGTGTCCCTAGGGCCAACGTCTACTAATTTTTAAGTTAGGCTTGGGTTAGTGAGTGCTCGGGATATGATTTTTGGGCTAAGGAAGGGTGATGAAATCCCCACCTTATCTTGTTAATGGGTTATGCCCTTAAGATGAATTAGTGCAAGTGTACAAGATAAGTAGATAAGATTCACTCAAAGCAGAAAATCAACCAAGAGATGAGTCCTATTCTACATGCAATGCGTACGTACCTTGCTTCTCCAGCACTCTTCAACAGTAAAAATAAAGGAATTGAAAAGACACGTGCCTAATATGCAAACGTCTAATCAATTTTATCTTTAACAACAAATAATTTACTGTTGAATTAATTAGCAGTATACAGGTTTATCACAGAACAAACCCAACAGAGCAGAAAACAGTATTTGCAATTTGCAGAATCCTGCAAAAATTTCAGTGAGTAATCCTCTACTGTTGCCGCGTTTCCGCGGCTATGGCCGTGGATCTGCGGCAATACAGTAGTCTCTGATGCTCTGCCTTCGAGGGCAGAGGCACAGAGGAGCTATATGTCCACTGCTGCTGCTGTATTTCTGTTTCCTGTTCTCCAAACCTGCAAACAGAAAAGAATAAAGAATTAGTTAAAAATTAAAATTTTGTTTTAGAGATAAACTTACCGTCCCTCCCCGGCAACGGCGCCAATTTGTTGACTGTGATTTCCTGCACACAAAATGTAGTATTTTAGTTTTAAGAATAGGATGTGCAAGTTCTCAATTCTAATCCGCGGTAGCAGGGCTATGCGGGTCGTGATCCTCAAGGAGGGACTGCGATGAAAGCGTTAAGCAAGTTTCTCTAAAGTTTTTATTTTTATTTGTTAAGTTAGAAAGGAAGTGGTATTTACAATGGGTGGTAGAAAAGAATATGGAGATGAGTTGTATTTAATCTACAAAAAAGAAAAGAAAAGAAAAAGAAAGAAAACTTATCTCTTTAGTCTGCTTGCCGTTTGAACCGTTGCGATGATTTCCCTTTTCTTGGAAGGTGTACAAGCACGGCTTATGGGATCGTCCGCCTTCTTAATCTACTCTACGAAATGAAAAACAAGCTATGAAGACCTGTTCATCGCCATTGGGCCGTCAAGGTTCCTTCTTCGGCTAGGTATTCTCGAAGCAGTTGGATCTCATGGTGGGCAAGACATTAGAGAACAAATAGAAGAAAGTAGATACAAGATTAAAATAAGAATAAAAGAAACTAGAATAATACAAGAATAAAATAAAACAAGCCTTGATTCGATTATTAAACAATGGTGGAAAAATAACACTTATACCGACTGTCACCATCAGTACAAGCAGATCCCTTCCTCCATGAATACATCATCTCCTCTCAGCTTTTACAAAAAGAAAATAAAAAATATACAAAGGTGGAAAGAAAACCTAAAAACCCTAACTTTGGCCCTTGGCTCTTCTCTGGACGCTTTCTGTGTTGCATCTGCAGGGGTATTTATAGGAGTTGGAAGATGTAGAGTCCTAGTACAACTCTCCCAAAAAATCTTATCTCCAGACTTGTGGCACTTATCCATAGAAGTTCAAATCAAATCTGTCCTGCAATTTATTATCCTATTGATCGCCGAAATTGGCTTATCTACGGACTGAATTGGAAAGTTTGATCAACATAAGAGTTGTAGGGCTTCAAGTCTTCTTTCTGGAGCATTTTGAATCATCGAATTTGCATATCTGTAGCAAAAGTTATGATCTGAATACTAAACATGTACAGTCTGAATCCAAATTTATCTTTAAACTCTTTCCTGCAAGCATTTAGGGTTGAATAGAAGTCTATCCTTCCCTCTTCTTTGTATTTGCAACTTTGGCCCTTATGTATTTGCACTTTTGACATTTGGTATTTGCACTTTTACACCTGGGCTTGGACTTGGGCTTGGATATGGGCTTTTGGGCTTCATTAAGCTTTATTTCTTATAAAAATAAGAACTCGAGGCCTGCACACAATAAATCACAAAATATTAATAAATGTGCAGAATTAAATGAATAAATATGAAAATGTGATGGTAAATGTTATGATAAAAATGCAATTTTCACTACCAATCAACAACCTAGAGTAAAAGATCCTCATTTTTAGGCTAATCACAATATTTGTACACACACTATGGAGTTCATGTCACCACCCACCTTTGACATTCTTAACATCCAAATTTGAAAAGTTAAGATGTCTTTGTACCTCAAAACCCTAGGCATTCATGTTTATCTTGCCACAACTAATGATGCATATTGTTTGAATGGTAAGAATATTGAGGCTAATGCAAAAGCCCTAAGTGCTTTAAGATCTAGCCTAGATGATGTTTATCTATCTAGGGTTGCTAATCTTGATTTGGCTTTTGTAGTTTGAAACACCCTCCTCTCCCTTGGCGAAAAAGATCAATACTATGCGGGGAGCGATTCGGACGTTGGAAGCGACACCTCCAACGTGTGCTACATGGTCCAAGGGGATAACCCCTTGAGGTAACTACCGAATCCGAGGTAGAAGATGATAATATGTCATATGATAAGCTTAGCACTTTTTGTCAACTATTGCTTGAAAAATATGACATGATTAAAAAGGAAAATAAAAATTTGAAAAAAAATATTGCTTGCATGCATGTAGAACAAGATTCATTTAAATCTAACATTGCATGCTTAGAAAAAGAAAATGAAGTTTTGAAAAATGAGAATGTTTCCCTTATGTCTAAATTAAATAATCTTTGTGAAGGGAACATGATTTTGAAAGATAAAATTATTTTGGTGGAAACTCAAAAGGAAATTGTTTTTTAAGAAAACAACTCTTTGAAAAAGAAATTTTTGAAAAAGAAAAAGAAAAGGAAAAAGTTTTTAAAGAGAAGAAAAATGACTCTTTATCTCACATGTATTTACATGCTACCATTGATGATAGTGAGATTAAGAATTTGAAAAATAAAATAGATAGTTTGAGTTCAACTTTGAACTCGTGTGCATTCAACCATTCTAGATTGGAGTCCATGTTTGTAAAGAAACAAACTCCTCATGTTCATGCACATCACTCTCATCATGCATTTGCTTATGTTGCACGCCATGATCACACTTCTACACATAAGCATACTAAGGTGTACAAATGTACACATTGTGGCCGCAAAGGCCATCTAGCAAAATTTTGTTTTGATAAGTTGCATGTTTCAAATTTTGCTAATAAAAATGTTTGGGTGCCTTACAACAAGACTAACCCCAAGGACCCAAGAAAAAAATGGGTACCAAAACCCCCACCATGTGTTTTTGATGTAGGTGAGGGCTCTCACAAGACGTGAGAGATTTGGTGCCTTGGTGGTGGTTGCACGTGGACTAGATGGACATATTTTTTATGCACCGCTATCAAGGAGGTTTTGGTGGGAAAGACCACCATGCTTGGAGCTTTGGAGTTGGTAACAATCTCTAAACTCCTACTTTTTTGTACATGCTTTTAATTTCATATATCATATAGCATGTTCATATTTTTTGTGTGCTTCATGTGGTAATACCATGCTTAGATGTAGTTTTTATCAAAACTTGTTTTATACATGTACAAATGGTGAGTTACACGTGATTTATATATGTTTGCACTTCATGCTCATTTGTACCCACTATATGCACATGTATACGCTAGTTTTGATGATTCTCATTTATACATACTTTGTCAATTTTTATGCTTTACTTCATGTATATGTATTTTTAATTCAAATCTAATAAATATACATGTATACCCGTGAGTCTCATGCCTTCATGCAAATACATTTGATAGACTCTTTTATGTTTGGGATATGCATGTGTATTGTTAGGATTGGATAAATCATACATATGCCTAGAAGTGTAATATTTTTTAATAAATTTTCATGTTTTCTAAAATGTTATTCATCTTATTGAGCTTCAATGTCCATTTTCATGAAAATGCTACTTACATGACTTTTGTACACTCACACGTTATTTATTTTGTCATGACGTTGTTTCATGAACATATTTTTGAGCTTTATCGTCATTGAGTGTTGAATTTTGTGTATTTGGTATGACCCATGAAAAACATATGTTTTGATTTCATGTTTTGAAGGATCTTTAACTAGTTTTTCAAAAATTATCTTTAACTAGTTAATTATTCTTCATTTGGTAGTGATTTTCAATGCTATACTATTTTCAAATTTATTTTTGAAAACCCCTACCATCTATGGGAGGATGGATGGGAGATCATGTTCATGTATGCTTTAAAATGAAAATCATTTAAACTTGTACCATGATTGGGAGGTATAGGTTATGAGATATACACTTGATCTTATTGTTATGTCAATTGGTATCATTGGACTCTTTCAATTGGTATCTAAATTGATAATTTTTTTATATACTCATACTTTATTTTCTTATATATGTATGTATCAATTTCAATTGGTATACTCATTTCATACATATATATGATTTTCATGTGCTTAACATTCAATTGGTTCACACTTTTAAAAAGCACAAAGTTTATGATGAAAAATAAATATTTTTGATCATTATGTTTATTATTGGTATCAATATGCTTCAACTTCATATTTGTTAAATTTCAATTGGTATCAATATGTTTTACAATAATGACTATTTTCAATTTGTTATCTTAAAAATTTGTTTGCTTTACAAGAGCTCTGATACCTTTAAAAATTTTGTTTAAGAAAAATTAAAAAAAAATGTTTTGATATGTATTTCCTATATGCAAGGAGATCTTAACATCTCTTCTACATATAGATTCATGTTGAGTATATTATAAATTGAGGAGCTAGACAACTCTTCTTTATATGATATACGTGTGTAGGGGGAGCTTCACATCTCCTCTTATGCATTACATAATATGCGTTATGTGAATTAGGGCTTGTCATCCCTCTTTCATGTAATGTATATGTGTAGGGAAGCTAACTTAGCGTCTTCCTCTTCATGAATGTATATCGCATATAAATCTTTATTGATTGATTTGTTTAACCCCTTCTTGATCTTTTTTGTTTTTGACAAAAAGGGGGAGAAAAATTTGTTTGATTTGATTTTTCTTTGAACCCTTCGTTGATGATTGACAAAAAGGGGAGAAAGATTTTGGATTTATATGCATGGTTGAGTAAGATTTATGTTTATGCATATATAGTTTTGTATTGCAAATAGGAGAAAAAGATTTTGATTTTTACTTGTTGCATGTTTTATCTCCATACTTGCATACATATTCATGTGCCTCATTGCCATATCTATTATTTATTTTGTATGCATGAGTTAAGGGGGAGCTTCCTTGAAGCTTTACTTTAATCATGCATATATAACCTCTTGAGTTTTGTCATCATCAAAAAGGGGAAGATTGTTGGCCCAAAGGCCTATCACCCTAGTTTTGATGATGATCAACTCATGAAGTTATGTTTACTAATGATCTTGTATTTAATTAGTGACAGATTCATTATCAAGATCTTAGTAGGTGCATAGCTCAACAAAGGATAAAATGTCAAGATTTGGAGCTAGCACGGTGTGATTTAAGGAGCTTTTGGATCAAGCTTGGACCAAGGCAAGAAGATGAGAAGCCTTCAAGTGAAGACTTCAAGAAGAAGAAGACTTGTGTCTAGGTATAAGATTTTGTTTTTGTTTTAGATAAAATGTAAAGGATAGAATAGTGGTGGATTGCTCAAGTATTATATCACACACACACTCTTGATAGAATTGTTTTCATAAAAGAATTTTTGTTTTAGAAAAGAATTTTAACCAAAAACCAAATATGTATTCAAGTGGTTTTGATTTTTGGTATTTTCATATATACATATCCTTTAACCAAAACCAAGTTTAGAGTCTTATGACAAAAACATAGATATTTCATTATGATTGTGTAGTGGATCATATCTATACACACTATGCCTTAAAAGTATATCTTGTTTTTGTATTTGATGAAGATTTGGAAAAACATGTTTTGGAAAAATATTGTTTTGGAAAATACAGTTTTTATCATGAGCCAAATATTTTCAAGTTACAAAAATAGTCCAATCTTTATAACATGCCTTGATTTTGTGCAAGCATGTTTGTATATCAAAATATATTGGTTAAACTATTTTTGTAGATTTTTATGTATTTTATGGGATTTTATTTAAGCCAAAAAGACCATGTTTTAAATCCCAGAAAATTGTTTCAGGCTTCAGGTAAGTCGACTTGCTTACTGTTATAGTCGACTAACCCTGGAGTCGGCCGACCGGACCGGTCGACCGACGTGCACAAACGTGCACGCCTTTGTGTACTGGAGGACGGCCGACCGTGCCGGTCGACCGCTCCAGAGAGCAGAGCTCTCTGGAAAGTTCGGCCGACCGCACCGGTCGACCGACAGAGAGTTGGACTCTCAGCTCCAGTGGGTCGGTCGACCCTGGCGGTCGACCGTGGCTCCAACGGTCAGAAATCCGACCGTTGGCGGTCGACCGCACGGGTCGACCGGCAGTTCTGACAAAGCCCCAACAGCTAGTTTTTGACAGCCTATATATTTGGGGGTTTGTGGACTGTTTTGCAAGAAAATTTTTGGAGACTCTTAGAGCCAGTTTTTCCCATTCATTCCAGAGGTTTTTCTCCACAAAATTAGAGCCAATACTTCCAATTAAAAGGAGAGTTTATCAAGAGTGTAAAAGAGATATCTTGAGTTTTTCACCAAAGATTCTTTCCTTGTTTTTCTCACACCACACTTGAGCTATCCATTTATTATTCATCCTATAGGTGTGTTGTAGTGAGAGTGCTTTAGGTGATCAAAGTGTTGTGATCACCAAAGATCTTTTTCTTGTTCTTTGAGGAGACGGGCAAGTGTGCTCGTGATTGTTTGGGTCCTAGTGAGGACTTGGTGTTTTCGGGTTCGGGTGCGAACTCGTGATTGAGGTGCGGCCTCGGCGAGCCGGTGGGCTTGCGGTGTGTACGGGACTAGAGAGTCCGAGGGCTTGTAGGTGTTGCGGCACCGAGGAGAGATCCAGTGGGATCTTGCATAGTGGAAATCCTTTGTGTGTCGAAGGCGGGGATGTAGAGCAAGTGTGCTCGAACCTCGAAACAAACCCTTTGTGTTTGCGATTGCTCTCTCTCTCTCTCTCTCTCTTTGTCTCTTGTTTATATCTTACATTCAATTATTGTCTATCTTTATATGCTTGATATATTCATTTGTGCTTAATTGATATACTTACGTGGGATTGTTTGCTAACACTTGTATTCAACCAAGAGAGCCAACGCGGCACCTCAACCCATTCAAGGGGAATCTAGAGGAGTTTGTCCAGAGCCCTTCACGGGAAATTCGGCAACACTCTTGTGTTATACGTGGTGTTTAGTGTAAAAGTTTTAATTTGGTCATAATTGTTTTTAGCTTCCGCATTATTTGCATCATTTACCATTAAGTGACCATTAGATTAGCCTTCACCTATTCACCCCCCCTAGGTGAAACCTTCACTTTGGAATTCACTTGTAAACTCAACAAAAATAAACGAGGTAAAGTAGAAGAGGAAGACGAAAACAAAAGAAAAGGAAAGTAAAGATACGAACATAAACAAATGTTTACCTTTATTGCTTGAAACGATGGAAGAAAGGAGGAGGGTACATCGGTGTCACTCTCAACATATGCCTTTCTCTCTTACTTACATGAATCTTCACCTAACCTAAGCTTACATACACATTACAATTACATAATAAAGAGAAGAAAAACCTAAACTACAAACGAAAACTAGGCTAAATCCTATCTCTACATGGTCGTCCACTTTTCAGCGCAGATACTGGCCTTTTATAGGCATAAATCCAGTAAGGAGGATCCCGGGGAGATCGGGGGAGCAAACGCTCCTCCTAACTCCCCAAGATTGCCGCGGAAACGCGGCTGTTACCGCGTTTCCGCGGCCAGGGTATGGCCAGGTGGCCACACCCTGTTGGTGGGTCAGCTTGGTTTCGCCCTCTGACTTTATCTGGAGTTGGTTTGTCAGTTGGAGTCCCGGATTCTGACGAAATGGCCTTGGATTCTTGGCTTTAACCGATCGATTCTGAGAGGATTCTTCTCAACCAGTTTTTCACCTCTTGATTTTGCCCTGATTTACTTGGTGCGGATTAATTCTGATTTAATTCAGAATTTTGGTGGGCTTTGGGCTCATTTCTGTTCATCTCCTTAAAGATTGGGCCTGCAAATAAATTAAACAATTAATTAGGACAATGCAGGCTTTTATTCTATAATAAGTATGGACATATGATATTAAATATGTAACATTAGCGACCAATCAACTAAACTCTAACCACATAAAACATAATATGTAATATATAAAAGGAGATGTGAAGCTCACTCTACACACGTGTACTACATACCAAAGAAAGGTTAATTACTTCAATATGGCATGCACTCAACATGAATCTATAAATAGAGAAAATATTAAGCTTCCCTTACATATAAGCAATATAAATCAAAACCTTATGATACTAATTGGAAAATATATCAATTTAGTATGAAGGTATACATCGAAATATCATGATACCAATTTATGATACCAATTGAAAATAAACCAAATATTTTGAAGAAACCAACAAAAATTTTGATACCAATTGACAAACATAAACCAACCTTTTTGGTTAAACACTAAAGTCATTTGCAATAGAGATACCAAATAGAGAATAATATCATTTTAATATTCTTGATACCAATATTAAAATGAAACATATACCAATTGAAAATAATTTTCATTAGGAGCATAGGAAACCAAATGAAAACTAAGATATCATTTTTTTTCAATATAAAGAGCGGGAGTAAAACACCAATTGTAAACAAAATCGATTGAAAGGTAAAACAGGAATTTTCTCCCCTTTTATGAAATACTAAAGAAAAGGATGCAAAAGCTTGTATAAGGTACCCAATTTGAAAAATAATTGTCATTAAGGACTAATTCAAGCTTAGCGGCAAAATTTGTGCTCAAAGATATAAAGATATAGTAAGCACAATCAAAACACATATATATGTATGAAAATGTAAATACCAATCTAAATTGATATTATTTGAAGTTGAAGCATACATATATAGAAATAAATATGAGTATACAAAATAAATATCAATTCTGATACCAATTGAAAGCACAATGAGAATCAAATGTATAACTCATAAATACCTCCCTTTCATGCACAATTGAAAAAATTTTCAATTAAGCATACAAGGCTTGATCGCCCATCCAACCACCCTTAGATGGATAGGGGTTTTCAAAAATAAGTTCAAAAATAGTTTAGCATAATTGAAAACTCTTTCAAAAGTAGAATAACATAACTAGTTTTATGATAAATTTGAAAAACTAGTATGATATCCTTCAAGTAAGGAATAAAATAAGAATATATTCTATGAAAACATGTAAGTCACACGATCATCAACACTCAAAATCTATAAAGCACATATCATGCTCATGAAAATAAAGTCATGAGAAAACATTAAGTAAAGTGAGTGTACAAGAGTTATGTGAAAAACATAATCATGAAAATAGGCAATAAGGCTCAATATGAAATTCCTTAAAACATGAAAAACATGAAAATCTAATTTTCATCAAAATAATTCCAACTTCAAGGCATATGTATGTTTTGTCTAAACTAGAGGTATACATACATATCGAAATACAATTGAGTTTATAATAATATCTGTATGAAAAGCAAGTGACTCTTAGAATAGACATGCATATCTAAAGTTTGGCAAAATTAACAATACATGAAGTTAAACACATATTAATGAAAATATGTACAAAATAGGGAATACAAGTCAAAATGTATGAATCATCAAAACTAGGCTATATTAGTACATCTAATAGGTATAATAAGCAATCAAGCACAAATATATAATAATCAATTTGTGGCTCACTAGTTGTACAAGCATTTGCACAAGTTTTAATGAAAAATTACATCTAAACATGTTATCAAAACATTTAAGCATAAAACAAAACATAAACCAAGATGATCATTAATTAAATGGCTATATCTTCGATTCATGATTGATTGGGTTTGGACCTGCACACAAATATAGTATTTTAGAACTTTTAAGATTAAAGAGTGCAAGTTACTCAATTCTACTGCAATAGCAAGTGGCTATGCGGGTCGTGATCCACAAGAAGGGACTAGCAATGAAAACTTTTTAGTAAGTTCTCTTTTAGGCTACAAAGTATGGTTAAAGTTCTTCTTTAGTTCTTAAAAAGAAAATGAAAAAGAGTTAAAGTCAAGTTAGGAAGAAAGTGGTAGAATGAGAAGGTAGAGAAAAATAGAAAATTGACATATACAAAGAAATCGAAATGAGTGATGAAAGAGTTGGGTGTTGTTGGTGTTGGTGATCTAAAATAAAGAAATAAAAAGAAAAGAAAGAAAAGATTAAAGAAATACTTACCTCGTCTGATTGATGACGTACCTGGAACCCTTGCATGTTCTACCTTACTTCAGAGGCGTTCAATGCATAAAACATAAGATCGAGCTCAGTCCCCATTCGCATTACATCATCAAGACGAACAAGAATGAAATGATACAGAATCTTAAGGAGGAGAACATCATCATGTAATATCGTTGGCACTCACACAGATATGGCTATACTGATGCTTCTAGATTCACTTGAATGCTCATCATAGCCAAAGAGGAAAAGTAGAAAGAAGAAGAAGAAAATAAAAGTAAAGACAAACATAAAAAAAATTTACCTTTTGTTGCTTGCAGAAACGATGAAAGAAAGGAGGAGGTACATCAGTGTCACTCTCAACATAAGCCTCTCTCTTACTTACATGAATCTCAGTCTAAACTATACTTACAAAGAAATAAAAATTACATGAAAAGAAAATAAAAACTTATACTAAAAAGAATGAAATTGTGGACTAAATTCTATCTCCGCATGGTTGTCCCCAGTACGCTCTGAAAATCCCAGTATTTATAGGCAAAACCCAACCTATGAGAGTGTATGAAGATAGGGCGAGCAAACGCTCCCCCTAACTCTCTAAAAAAAGCCGTGAAAATGGCTTTGGCCGCGTTTCCACGGCCAGGGTGCGGCCAGGTGGCCACACCCTGTTAGTGGTACTCCCCGGCTTCAGGATTAATGTTTATCTTCAGCTGGATTTGCAGTTTAAGTCTAGGATTTTGACGAAATGGCCTTTGATCCTTAGCTTCAACCGATTGATTTATAGGGATTTGTTCTAACCGGTTTTCAACAGACCTGATCTGCCCTGATTTACTAACTTTAAATTAATTCTGATTTAAATCAAAATTTGATGGGCTTTTAGGCTCATTTCTCTTTCCTCTTCTTTAGGAATGGGCCTGCAAATAAATTAAACATTAATTAGGAAAAAGCAGAGTTTATTCTATAATAAGTATGAGGATATGATAATGAATGTGCAATATTAGCGACCAATCACACCCCCATACCTATCTTTTGCTCGTCCTCGAGCAAAACAACTAAACAAAAAATTATTAAACCACTTTTGCAGGTCACGTGATTGCACTGAGTATGTGCAACAAGCCATTAAACCTGTAGGTTACCCCTAGAGGACGAGTTTTATCTCGTGAGGGTTTTCAGTGGATTACACCCACAAAATCCATAAAGAAAGAGAAAAATGTTAGTATTTTGAAAACACATTTTGAAAGAAAAATATTTGAAATATTATTGTAAGTTTTAAGTACTCTATAAGTTATAAGAAAACTGAAGCTTTCATTCCTAAACTTATACTCTATTCAAAAATTTGTTATTAATCAAAGTAAGGAGTTAAATTGTACTTCTCATCTAGTCTATTACTTTACCCTAAGTCATATGCACCTTGTGACCGTGAAAACTTTGACTAAGGGTTCTTTAACTCTAACTCTTATGCCTTATTTATTTATATGTAAATTTTTTGGTGGTATTATTCCTTAGTTTTATTAGGCTTTCTAATCTGACCATGTAACGAGCCTTTAATCGATTACTCCCAAACCAAATGGTCTTAGGGTACCGGGTGAGAAAACACCCCAAGGACTTAAGGACTCGAGCAAACATGCCCACAAAACTAAGGATTTTATTATATGAACCACTTTTAGGCGTGAATACTTATACTTTATTAGGCACAAATACCCAGCTTAATCAGAAGATTTATATATATATATTTCTCAAACTTATCTAATCATCTTTCGCATAAATACCAAAGCTTACTTAGGCCAAAGCAACTAGCTAATCAATAATCAAATTTGTTCATCTTTCATAGATATATTTTTTCTCACTTTTTTTTAGTTTTTTATAAGGCATAAGAATCTTTGTTTTTGAACCCTAAGTGTGTAAGTGTATAAGGTGTGCATATTTCTTCAAGGTAAAGACCAAAATTAAATTATTTTCACAAACTTTCTTCCTATGCTTAGAAATCAAACAAATAATCTTATTTTGACCAAGTATAAGAAATCCTAATTTTCTATTTCTTAAAATTGACTTAATTTCTTACAAAAAATATATGTCAAAATATTGTTTCTATTTTCAAAAAGTTTTTAAAACTAAAAAAAATTTTAATAAAAAGAAAAACCTAAGTTATGTTAGAACCCTCCCTCACACCTATCTCATGCATTGTCCTCAATGTATGAATTAATGCATAGATGCATGAAAAAGAAGACAGGGAAGGAAAATACTGCCTTAAGGTGGTGGTTCCGGTGGTGGTCTGATTGGGCCACGAAATGCGGCCCAATCGACTTTGCATGGAGTTCGGAGAAATCAATCAGAAATCTCTCTTATATAACCCACTAAAATGATGTATATATGAATGGTTTTTATTAAAAATTTAACCCCATCTAATTTTCAAATTTCATAATTAATTTCAAAGTCAATTTTGTCAACCGCCTTGTCCCAAAATAGAGTGTGAAAAGATAGAATGATTGACTTGAACTTAGGAAGTAAAGGAACTAATACCGATTCAGGAAAGTGACTTAAGTCAAGTAAAGATTCAGGAGTCAAGATTGGTTCAGGAAGTGGGTCCAAATCAAGAAGTTAAAACTCAAGTCCACATTCATTTTCCCATAATGGAATGTGACTTAATATTGTGATTCAAGTTCAAGAATGACAGGTGTGGGAATCAAAACTAACTCCAAAATATTACTCAAGTCAGGTAACAAAACAGGAGTCAATATTGATTCGAGAATTTGAACTGGATCACAAAATTGAGAATCTAGGTCACATTTGTTATTGAGTTCAATTTCATAAAAATGAGAACTTGTCAATGGGACTTTCAAAAGTAGGAAATTGGTCAAGTTCAATATGATGATCATCAAAGATGGGTGATTCAATTTCATTATGAATTAACACAGAATCCAATGTTGACTCGAGAAAAAAATTGAAATCAGGTGAAGACACTGGAGTCATAATTGAATCAGGAAGTAGAATTGAATCACTAAGTTGAGGTTCATGATCATATTCATTCTCAGGTTCAATTTTAGAAAAGGGATAACTTGCCAAACTGTCAATGTCATTTTCAAAAATTAGAGTTTGGGCAAGTTCAAATGATTATGCTGAAATGGAACCTTGTTTTCCAAAACAACATGACTCTTCGGCTCTAACAGAATGGTTAGCGACCTCAGAAATGGTTAAATGGTGAGAACATAGAGTTGGACCATCATATCTATGTCATGATTACGAGCGTTTTGAGCCTGAGTCATGGCTTCAAGTATCTTTTCATAGTTGATTGGTTCATCATTTAGTTGCGATTGGTCTTGAAAAGATGAAGTGTTGTTTTGAAATTGGTCGTGAAATTATGAGTCCATCAGATTTTGTGGTTGTTGTTTGGACTCACGCATACTCATTTCCAAAATTGATGGTTTTCTATTTTGGACTGGTGGAACTGAGTATGAATCTTGAAAATATTGTGGATAAGATAGGTAAGGAGGACAAGTTGGTTGAAAATTGGACTCGGGGGAGGTGAATCCCCATTGACTCTGTGAAGAGTTGAAATTATTCTAGAAATTATGGTCATAAGATTGGGGGCAAGGGTTATATTGATTCGGATAAGACCAATCCGGCACACTATGTTGGTTAAAGTTATGATATGCCGGGTTGGTAATATCCAAAAAAGAGGTCGGGGTGTAATATGGATTACCATTAAAATTGAAAAAAATATTGTTATAAGCCATATCACACAGGAAATGTTAACACAAATAAAGAAAAATAAACAAATAAGAAAACAAAGAAAAAGAAAAAATTCTAAACTAAGTTAGGGTAGACCTTTGAGCTAGATGACTCCTAACTGGTTAGACTATCCACGGGAGGTATAATGTAGACTTTGACCACAAGCTAATCAGGCAGGTCAGGGCAAGATTGGCGCAAAAGTGACAGGCCTAATTAAGCCAAACCACCAGCCTTCGGGTTTCGCCCCTCAACCCCTTTCCTTAGACACTGATTTGGCAGGAGTTAAATTCCAACACCTTCCCCCTTAGGATAATCTCCTAATTGAGTCCGAGATGTCCCTAAGGCCAACCTTTACTCATTTTTAGTTAGGCCTGGGTTAGTGAGTGAGGAGATTGTTTGTACACTCTAAAAAGACAAGATTCCTAACTGGCTTGAATAATGTCTAACTTGTTGACATTTACAAAAGATAAGTGATAGACAAGCTGACGACCAGTTCTGTACCCATCTCCGAGGGACAAATCAGTAATTTAGACTCTATTGATCCAGTGAATTAGACAGTGAGCCCAGATTGTCTTTGAAGAGACCTAAGCAGGTCTAAGATGTTAGGTTAGCTCAACACTTAGTATCACATAAGCCCAAGAGGATAGCCTCACCTAAGAGGCTAAGTTTGTCCAACTTCTCCTTGGAGCTTTTCAAAACTCTATCAGGGAACTAATTTACAGCTTCGCCTGAAGTGCTCAGTTAACTCCGCAGAGAGTTAGCTTCGCTCGAAGCCACACGCAACCATGCAGAAGGATGGTCGGCAGTTTCGCCACAGATGTTTATCCAGCTCTGCTGAAGAGCTTCTTCTGACTTTGCCACATGCTCCTTCCAGCTCCGCTGCGAGCTCGATGCGGCAACTCCACTGCGGGTTTTTTATGATCAACCTTTGACCAATTAAATCTCTAGATGAGATCAAATCTATTCAAGATCAAATCTAATCGAGATCAAATCTGAGATCAAATTTGGTAGTTGTTTACTATAATCTCTTGACTCTCCTAAAATAAGTAAGAAGATCAGGTGAGATCTTTCAGTTATTTGGAAAGAATCAAAACAGATCAAGAGATCGACGCTACCTGCTATTCCTAGCTTCGCAGAAGCTGATTCTAGCCTCGCGGTAAGGCTACTTTCCAGATTTAAACAGATTGACTCAATCTATTTTCAGATTTTCAAGAGATAATTATACCCCTGCTCTCCCTATAAATAGCCCACCAGAGGCGTACGAAGACAGACACACGCACAGAGAGAGAGAGAGGCTGAAAAATAGAGAGAGACGACTAAACAGAGACCTATTTTCTTGCTTCCAAGAATTCAGAGAACTACTTCTCTAATCAGGGTGCTAATACTCTAATATCTTTCTCCCTCTCAAGAATCTCCAAACCAGGTGAGAAGGAATTCCCAAGTGGAGGCAGTTTGAGAAGTAACAAGAGGGTTCTACCAACCTTCTGTTCTCCGATTTCCCGAACCAGGCGAGAAGGGAATCCCATCGATCGCATCGTCAAAGGGACAAAGTGGTCGCGCGCTGACCAGACTCCTATCGGCACACTTCTCCAGAATCTCAGTGGAGATCTACTTGTAATCTTTTTACTTCAAAGAATTACTTATAATTTAGCTCCTCGACCCCTTTTTGTAAGTTTTTCCCTTTTGTAAAATCAATGGAAAACATAAGGGAGGGTAATGACTTCCCCACCTTATCTTGTTTATAGGACAAGCCCTTAAGATTGATTATGCAAGATATGCAGGATAAAGAAAAGTAACATTCAACAAGCAAATAATCACTCAAGAACGTTTCCTAAACTATATGCCATGCAGACGTACCTTTTGCTCCAGCACTCTTCAACAGTAATGTAAAATGTAAACGAATTAGACACGTGCCTAAATGCAAAGTCTAAACTGTTTTTAGCACTTAACAAACATCATTTTACTGTTGAAGTTAGAAAGGAAGTACAGTGAGGCAAAAAGGAAATTAATAGCTACAGATATTAAACTTTACAATTCAGCTAACCTGCAAAAATACAGATTAGGAGTTCACTCAGATTGCCACAGGAATATAGCAAATCTGAGGGCTTCTTGGCTCTGCTTTCTTGAGGAGAGTCCAAGGCCACTTACATATCTACTGCAGTAAAGATTCCTTGTTGTCAAACCTGTACACCAAGAACAAAAAAGAAAGTTAACTAAAAATATAAATCTAAAAAAAAGAATAACTTACCGTTCCTCCCTGGCAACGGTGCCAAAATTTGATTGGGTTTGGACCTGCACACAAATACAGTATTTCAGAACTTTAAAGATTAAAGAGTACAAATTACTCAATTTTACCACAATAGCAAGTGACCATGCGGGTCGTGATCCACAAGGAGGGACAAGCGATGGAAACTTTTTAGTAAATTCTCTTTTACGCTACAAAGTATGGTTAAAGTTCTTCTTTAGTTCTTAAAAGAAAATGAAAAGAGTTAAAGTCAAGTTAGGAAGAAAGTGGTAGAATGAAAAGGTGGAGAAAAATAGAAATAGACATATACAAAGAAATCGAAATGAGTGATGAAAGAGTTAGGTGTTGTTGGTGTTGGTGATCTAAACTAAAGAAATAAAAGAAAAGAAAGAAAAGATTAAAGAAATACTTACCTCCTCTGGTTGATGACTTACCTGGAACCCTTGCATATTCTACCTTACTTCAGAGGCACTCAATGTATAAACATAAGATCGATCTCAGTCTCCATTCACATTACATCATCAAGATGAATAAAAATGAAATGACACGGAATCTTGAGGAGGAGAATATCATCATGTAATATCGTTGGCACTCACACAGCATGGCTATACTGATGCTTCTAGATTCACTTGAATGCTCATCATAACCAAAAGAGGAAAGTAGAAAGAAGAAGAAGAAAATAAAAGTAAAGACAAACATAAAAAAATTACCTTTTATTGCTTGCAGAAATGATGGAAGAAAGGAGGAGGTACATCGGTGTCACTCTCAACATAAGCCTCTCTCTCTTACTTACATGAATCTCAGTCTAAACTATACTTAAAAAGAAATAAAAATTACATGAAAAGAAAATAAAAAACTACACTAAAAAGAATGAAAATGTGGATTAAATTCTATTTCTGCATGGTCGTTCCCAATACGCTCTGAAAATCCTAGTATTTATAGGCAAAACCCAACCTATGAGAGAGTATGAAGATAGGGGGAGCAAACGCTCCCCTTATCTCTCTAACAAAGCCGCGAGAACGCGGCTTTGGTCACGTTTCCACAGCCAGGGTGTGGCCAGGTGGCCACACCCTGTTGGTGGTACTCCCCCGCTTCGCGATTTATGTTTATCTTCAGCTAGATTTGCAGTTTAAGTCCGAGATTTTGACGAAATGACCTTTGATCCTTGGCTTCAACCGATTGATTTGTAGGGATTTATTCTAACTGGTTTTCAACTGATCTGAACCGAACTGATCTGCCCTGATTTACTGACTTCGAATTAATTCTGATTTAAATCAGTATTTGATGGGCTTTTGGGCTCATTTCTCTTCCCACTTCTTTAGGAATGGGCCTGCAAATATATTAAGCATTAATTAGGAAAAAGCAGAGTTTATTCTATAATAAGTATGAGAATATGATAATGAATGTGCAATATTAGCGATCAATCAATGATATACACAATAGTTAAACTATGATGAGAACACAAAAGTAATAATCCATATGAACATGGGTGTATCTCAAATACTATACATGTATGTCACAAATCTAATTATCATGACATTTAACATAATAATCATAAAAAAATGACATGCTAAAAATTAATCATATGAAAGCATCTAAACATAAATGGGAGTTTAGAGATCGTTACCAAAAATCATGAGGGCAAATCTCTAAACTCTAAACAAAGGTGGTCCTCCTACCAAACTCCCCTTGAAAGTGATGCATCCAAAATTATTATCTTTAAGCTCGGAACGCGTCCACCTCAAGGCACCATCACTCTCACGTCATGTGAGAGCCCACACCTACATCAAATGTCATAGGGGTAGATTTTGGTACCCATACTCTTTTGGGTCCATGGGGGTTAGCACCCTTTCCTAACCCAGACAAATCTATTTGCTAAATTTACATCATATTTTATCATAACAAAATTTAGCAAGGTGACCCTTACGTCCACAATGTGTACATGTGTACATATGAGCATACATTGTGTTATGTGTACGAACGTGCGAAGCATGTGTATGTCGTGGTTTGTGTGCATGTATAGGTGAAACTTGTTTCTTGCGAAACATGAATTCCAAACGTGTGTGGTTCATGGCACATTGGCTCAAAGTGGAGCCCAAACAATCAACACTCTTCTTTAAAATATTTATATTATTTGCAATAATAGAAGAAGAGGTGCATGCAAAGTACACTAGGTGGTAAAGCATGGCAAACATGTGTATCAATATCATTTTCAAAGAGATGTTTTTCTTAGAAACCAAATCCAAATCTTTTGAAATAGAAATAATTTTATTTTTCAAAGATTCATTTCCTTTAACACAAAATCAAGTTTTGAAGATAGAATCTCATTTTTCTTCAAAATAATGTCACAATCATTTTTGGTTTTCAAATTTTCATTTTCTTTTAGAGTAAGGTCAAGTTTGGATTTCAATAAATCTCTTTCATTAGAAATCTCCACTTTCTCTTGCAAAACCAAATCAAGTTTAGAAGACAAATTTTCATTTTCTTCTTTTAATGTAAAACTATTCTTTTTCAAAAGTTTATATTTTTCTAACAATTTTTCATAAACAATGGAAAGTTCTTCATTTTATGCATCGGCATCAATATATTCATCACAAGAAGAACTAGCACTATTTAGTTGAGTATCCGAATGTACCTCAAGGGAGTCATTCCCTTGGACAATGAAACAACGTTTGTCGGATTCTTCTCCACTAGATTTCTTCTCCACTTGGATTGGCAATTGAAGCTTTGGAGAGGTCAAGATTTTTCACACTGCAAAGGCAGAATCACAATGAGAAACCATATTTAAATATTTTTTGCTAAGTGATTTTCTAAGTGCCTCTAGGGCTAGTGCATTGGCCTCTATATGCTTGCTATTACTAAGGTAAGATTCCTTGGTAATGGTAAGGTAAACTTTAAAACCTATGACTTTTAAATGCCAACTCATCATGACCTTCCATATATCAATTTTGAGATATCAAACATGGGAGGGTTATCCATGAGTGCAAACTATATGTGTGAAAAATCTAGATTAGCTAACCAAGATCTCACTCCTAAGTGATTAAACCTAATATCAGGAGCGTAGGCTCTGATACCAATTGAAAGTACACCTAGAAGAGGGTGAATAAGTATAAGGCTAATTTATGACAAATAATATATAATTTAAAAACTAATTGCAACACACTTAGTGTAATCAAAAAGTGTAGCCGAATTTTCGGTGAAGGGCTCTGGACTAACTCCTCTTGATTCCTCTGAATAAGAGTTGAGGTGCTATATGAAACTCTCTTAGTTTAACACAAGTATGACACACAAACAATAATACCAAGCATATAAGTATGAATGAGCAATATGAATGATGCAAAGTACAATATAAGAGAGAGAGAGAGAGAGTTAGAGAAAGTGGATCAAACGCAAGTACAAGATATATTTCGAGGTTCGAGCACCCACCTCTACGTCCCCGCCTTCACACAGAAGGATTTCTACTAACTCGTCCACACAGGAATTCCCACACAGGGAACCTCCACTGAGGATTTAGGTAAATACAATTTGAGAGTACACAACTCCTCTCTCAACAATACAACCTCTCACTAGAGGAAAGGTACAAAGCCAAACAAGATCAACCTCACAATTGAGGGATAGGCACAAAGCCACACAATCACAATCACCTCACACTTGAGGGATAAGGCACTTAGCCACCACTCCAATAACCACCTCTTCTCTAAGAGGGATATCAATACAAACACCTCTCACTAGAGAGATATCACAAATAAAGAAGGGTTTACAACTTGGTGGTATTAACAACCACAAACTAATTTTCTCACAAAACAAAGATCCTAATAGATAGGATAGATATGATAGCTTAAGTGTGAGAAACTAAAGTGTTTTGACCCAAAAAAAATCACTTGGAAAAAACTCCAAATAGATATAGAAATTTAGATCAAAAACCAATTCCCAAAAGACTCTATATTCTTTGAAATTCTAATACTTTAAAAACAAATAAAGAATGATCTTTTAAACCCAAAAACTCTTTTAAAAATTTACTGTTAAACACTATAAAGAATGAGAATTTTTGCTCTTGAAAAACTTATTAAAAATCAGCTCAAATATGGGGTATTTATAACCCCATAAAATTCTGCCCGTTGGCAGCAGGCAGAGGGCAAAATTGCCCTTCCGGTCAACCGGCCGGTCGACCGGCCAACGGTCACATTTTTTACCGTTGTGCCTCTTGTCAACCGCCCGGTCGACCGGGCCTGGAATCAAAGAGCAATGGCTCTCTGGCCGGTCGACCGCCGGTCAACCAGAACTGGATACAGAGAGCAAATCTCTCTGCCGGTCGACCGTCCGGTCGACCGAGGCTATTTACAGAGAGTAGAGCTCTCTGGAAGGTCAACCGGCCCACCAGTTCAAACTGGCGTGCACGTCGGTCGACCGGACTGGTCGACCGACTTCTGCAAAGTCGACCATCCGGGCGACCGGCAGAAGGCCAGGTCCAGGATTTTAGGAACTGAAAACTTGGTTATTTTGACTTCTAAAAAATCTCATAAAATCACATAAATTTCACAAAAATCAGTTCTTATTATATCTTTAAATACAAATATGTGTGACAAAAATTCAACACATATTTCAAACAATTTGAACCATTTTTGTGTTCTTGAAATTTTGCCTTAAATCAAAATCCGTATTTTCCAAAACTTGAATTTTTGAAATGGAAACCCGATTTTTTCAAAACACATGTAAATACAAAAACATGATATTTAAACAAATTTAAAGCATATTGTATATGGATAGAATCTAATATACATGTAAAGAATTATATCTATGTTTTTGACATGAAATCCAATATTGGTTAAACCAAAAACTAAAAACCAAATAAACTTAAAACAAGTGTATGTGTGTGTGTGTGTGTGTGTGTGTGTGTGTGTGTGTGTGTATTGTGACTTGAGCATATCAACTCTATCTACCTTTAACACAAGATCTAAAATAATCTTAAACTAAACAAACTGAAGTCTTCTTTTAGAACATCGTCTCCAAGTTGACTCGATCCAAACGTGATCCACAGAGCTTGACTCCAACTGAGTGCAAGATGTGAACATGATGCTCGAGCTCTTGAATCACTATGTGAAAGCTCCAAAACACCTTTGTTGAAGCTAATCACCTACTAATATCTTGATTAAATATCTGAAACTAAATATCACAAGATTATAAGTAAATTATAGCTACATGAGTTAATCATCATCAAAACTAGAAGGAAGGGCCTCTGGGCCAACAGAGGCCAATTCTCACCACCCTCTCTCGCCAGGCACGCAAGTACCTCAATAAGGACCCAGGATCCTCCTTGAGACCTAGGTCGCACACTTCTTCGTGTTCCTCTCAGAAACTACCTAGGAAATCATCAGAGTCGAGGTCTTCATGCCCACTATAGGCTCCTCGATGAACCTGATACCTCCGAACCAGCCGCCTGTATACCCATAAAACCTGAGGACCTTGGGCTCAAAGATGTTAGGCCCACCAGCAGCCTAAGTGGATCCAACTGATGCCAAGGGGGCTACCAGAATCAAGGAACTCCTCAGAGAGGAAGAGGTCACACCCTCAACATCCACACTTGGCTATTATCAATAATAAGACGTCAATACAAAAAGGAAAGCTGAAAGCTAAAGGGGACAAAAGCACATAGTTAATTTTCATTAATAAAAAGAAGGTGTTACAATATGTGCTTGATGAGTTGAGGTCATTCAAGCACTTGCTGTAAATCATCTAGAGGGGGTGAATAGGTGATGGCTATACTTAATGGAAAATAATGTGAAATTGAAAATTACTTGCTAGGAACCTACCAAATATCAATCACGACACAATGAATACTTGCAAATAAAAGAACAAGTTAAGTAAGCAAGTATGTAAAGAGAGAGTAGAGTAAAGAGAGAGAGAGAGAGAGAGTAAGTAATCGCAAACACGATGATATGTTCCGAGGTCGAGCCACTGCTCTACGTTCCTTGATTGAGAATTTAAGAATTTGTGAATAAAAAGAATGAAGTGTAGATTTCTTAGTCTCAATGCGAATCCGCTGTAGCAAGGGCTCAAGCGGGTCGTGATCCTCAGGGAAGGATGCGATGCAAGCTTTTCGACTCGATTCCTCTGTATCTTCAAAAATAGGAGAAAAGAGATTAGATTTGAGAATATATGATATGAAAGACGTGGTTTTGCTGATTTTCTACCACAACCCTATTGCAAGTTAAGGAGATTGATCTTCATCTTGAGATGTATGTAATTCACCCTAGGTTATTAAGAATAATTCAAGTAAGAAAAACCAATACCAGATTCTGACTAAGTTACATTATTTAAAAGCCAAACTATGATTCATCCTAACATCTAGGTACAGCTTAATAGAAGATGAATCTTAAATTTATGCTGTCCTAGTTCTTAAGTTTGAAGTCATAAAAAGTCTTTTTATATGCAACCTAGATTAAGAATCTTAGTTATCTTGTTTATTCTTCAAGAAAAGTTGTTGTTAACCCTAGGGTTTCTAGAGATGGTCATCAATCTGATCAAGGCTTAACTGCTCTAGGGTTGCTTTAAGAATTTCAGCAAACCACTAGAGAGAATTAGTTCATCATCATTTTTTTATCTTTTCAATTTATATTTTTTTTAATTGTTTAATAAGAGAGATTAGAGAAAGAAATAAAGAAGACAAATCAGAAGATCGATGATTAGAAACCAAACCAGAGAGATCACAGAAATAAAATAAAACTAAATGCAGAAAATTAAATGGGAAAAAGGTAACCTTTATTGCAGAATAATCCTCCAATTACAAAGCTCCTTCTTCTCCATAACGTACATGAAATGAAAGTTACAATCTTGCAGAAATTTAAAGAAAATGGCTAAAAGAAAACCCTAATACGTCTCTGCCTCCCCTCTCTGCTGCGCCTGCAGGGATATTTATAGTGCAGAAGGTGATAGAGTCCCGGATAAGATCGCACACGAAAGTTGGTAGTTAGCTTCATCCAAAATGCCGCAGAATCTGGGCTTTTGCTGCAGATCTGCGGCATTTCTGTGGAATCTGGCCACGCGCTTTGGCGCGTGGCTTCTTCTGGTCCATCCATTTGGGCGCCTGCTTCTGGAAGCTGCATCCTGGCTCTTTATTCTGAATTTTTTGAGATAACTTAGTAATCAAGTTAACTTGATCTCAAATATCCCAAATCCTCTATCCACGAATTTCTTCTTATCTTGGGCTTTTATCCTCATCCTGCAAGTGTTTAGGGTTGGATAGAAGTCTATCCTTCCCTTATCTTTGATATTTGTAACTTTTAGCCCTTATATTTGCATTTTGACTTCTTGTAATTGCGCTTTTGCACCTGGGCTTCAAACATGGGCTTGGATCTGGGCTTTTGGGCTCTTTTAGGCTTTATTTATTATTAAAATAATAATTCGAGGCCTGCACACATTAAATAACAAAATATTAATAAATGTGCATTATAATATGAATAAATGTGCAAATGTGATGGTAAATATGATGACAATTATGCATTTTTTACTACTAATCACACCCCCCACACTTATCTTTTTGCTCGTCCTCGAGTAAAAATCAAAAAGAAAAAGAAAATCTAATCTAACTAACTCACTTTCGTAGAATCACGGTTGCACTTAGCGTGTGCAACAAGCCGTTAAACCTCTAGGTTACCCTAGAGGACGAGTGTTGTCTCGTGAGGGTTTTCAGCGGATTACACCCACAAAATCCATAAAAAGGAAAATATTTGACTTATATTGGAAGAGACTAAGTAGTCTATAAGTTTTAGGATTATCATTTTTATTCATTCTTAAACTTAGTCTTAATAAAGTGAATTGTTATTCATTTTAGGTAAGGATTAAAATTGAATGTTTGTATAGTCTTTTTCGTTATCAAAAGTCATACGCACCCTTGTGAATCTAGGAATTCCTTAACTTGGACTCTCATACCTCTTTAGTATTTTTATAACATCATCTAATTTTCTTTCGTGTAAGTATCAAGGCTTCTTGAGGCCCTCATACCTAACTAATTGACTATTAGATGTGTTAATTTTTTTTTGCATGTATAACTCATCTAATTTTCTTTCGTATAAGTATCAAGGCTTCTTGAGGCCCTCATACCTAACTAATTGATTATTAGATGTGTTAGTACATATATAATATTTCTTAGTTTAGGCTTTCTAATCCACCCATGTAGCGAACTTAAAGTCGATGACTTCCAAACCGGTCGGTCTTAGGGCACCAGGTGAGAAGACACCCCGCGGACTCAAATTCGAGTGAACTAGGCCACAAAACTAAGGATTTTATTTATTAACTCACCTTTAGGCGTGAATACTTATGCTTCATGAGGCACATGTATCCAGCTTAATTAGTGATTGAATTATATATATATATATATGAGGCACAAGGGTCTTTGTCTTAGAATCCTAGATATGTACTAGAAATGCACATTTCATTAAGGTAAAAATTAAGACAACTAATTATTCAATTTCTCCTCCTATACCTAAAATTTAAACAATTTATTTATTTTGACCAAGTTTTTAGAAATCCTAATCATGATTTTTCTAATCCTTAAAACTAACTTAGATTTCTTTCAAAAAATAAGTCAAAGTATTATCCTTTTTATAAGTTTTTTTTTAAAATTTTTTTAAATTTTTTTTTTGAAATGTTAGAACAAATAAAGAGAAAAATATTTTTTTATTTTATTAATTAATCTTTTCTATGTTAGTAAACCCTCCCCCACACTTATCTCATGCATTATCCTCAATGTATGAAATGCATGAATGCATGAAGAAAAATGTAAAGAGAGGCAAAAATAATAGTATACCATAATATGTACAACACATATATCACTCTCACCTAGAGCTGCTTAGGATTCATCCCTCTAGCTCGTTTCCCATCATTCCAATGGGTTCTCTTTATAAGGCACAATGGGGAGACCAACATTTTTGTTTTAACTTTCTCTCTCCCCAGTTTCATCTTCTTTAGGCTCTTCCTCATCATATGTCCACCTCCATTATTCAAAAATTCATCACACCTTTCAGTTGGAACTTCCTTGCCGAGAAATTCTAGCTCAGTTCCGTACATCTCCTCAAAACTTAAATCAACACTTTTCCTTGGAAGTGAATAATTAACCAGCATCTCCTTAATCGGTGTATCTAAACATAGGAGTTCTTCTTCAAAGAGACTTTCGAAAGTTAAGTCAATCGGAGTTTCTTGAACTATATTCTCATGCGATATTTCAGTGCTTGGCTCTTTGAAGATACTTAGATCAAATCTTCATTTTTTAAAGGGAACTTTAAAATTATAATCCTCAACATGTGTCATCTTATCACTAAAATCGCACTTATCCTCAAATAACTTGTCAAGAAATAGAGACTCATTTTCACTTTCTTTTTCACAAATGTTCTCAATGAAGTTCACCTCAAATGTTTGGTCTTTTATCTTACGAGATTGGTTTTCCAGGTTGAAGACATTGACCTCTTTAGTCATGTTTCCAAAGGTCAACCTCATGGATCCATTCCTATAATTTATGATCGCATTTGCAGTTGCAAGGAACGGACGCCCTAGGATAACGGGAGTTTGAGACCGAAGAGTGGATACAGGTTCGGTCTCCAGAACAACAAAATCTACTGGGTAGATAAACTCCCCACTCGGATGAGCACATCGGTAATTTCTCCTTTGGGAATTTTTATGGATCGGTCAGCTAATTGGATTGTAACCTTAGTCGGACTAAGTTCGCCCAACCCAAGTTGTTGGTAGACTGAGACGGGGAGTAAGTTGATACTTGCTCCCAAATCAAGAAGTGCATGCTTAATTGCAGTTTGACCTATTGTGCAAGAGATGGTGGGGCAACCAGGGTCCTTATACTTGACAGGGATCTGGTTGGACAATAGCTCACTAATGTTAGTGGCTAGAAAAACCTTCTTGGGCACATTAGTCTTTCTCTTCTTTGTGCACATGTCCTTAATAAACTTGGCATACTTAGGGACTTGTTGAATTGCATCAAGAAGAGGTATATTAATCTTGACTTGATTAAAAATCTCGCGTACCTTATCCATTTGTGCACATTGCTTATCTTTAAGCCTATTTGGGTAGGGTGCGATGGGCTTGTGCATATCTTCGGCTGACTTGTCTTTTTTCGTGTTGTTGGCATCAAGTTGAGATGGAGTGGGATCAGGCAAGCTGAATGCTTGTTTAGAACTTGATGGTGTTGATACTTGGTTATCAACTTGTTTTCCCGACCGCAATGTATGAATCGCATTGCACTGACTCATATGATTCTCTTCAGCCAAGTGAGCTTGACTAGAGTTCCTAGGGTTTGGGAATGGTTGACTAGGTAGAGTACCCTTTTGCCTTTCTTGCTGATTCATTTACATCTCTATCCTAGTCAAGACTTGAGCCAGCGTGTCATTGCTTTTAACGAGAGTGTCCACCTTTCTTTCCATATTGGAGAGCCTTGTTTCCATTTGTGAATATTGGAAAGAGGGTGGAGGATTTTGATAGGGCGGATTTTAGAAATTGTTGGAGAATTTGGGCCTAGTTTGATCATTGTTACTTTGGCCCCATGACAAATTGGGATGGTTTCTCCAACCGGGATTGTAGGTGGGCGAATATGGATTGTTGGCGGGCGGATTGTTGGTGGGCCTTGTGAAGGCCGCACTCATATGTTCGGGCAAGCTTTGATGCGCGATAAAGACGGGACATTCCTTGAACACATGGTTCATATTTTGACAATAAGTACAGCCCACCGAAGATGTTGGGCTAACTTGGTTCACAGAGACTGGTTCTTTAGTTTCAAGAGCCTCAAGTCTTCGCATAACAGCAGCTAACTTAGCATCGGTTGCTATGTTGGCCTCAATGGAATGGATACCTCCTTTAGAAGAAGTAGGGTCATTAGTCCTAAGTTTTTCCGGAGTAGGTTCCCATTGGATGGTATTTTCAGCTAATTGCTCATACAATAACCATCCATCAGTTTCGTCCTTTTTCAGAAATCCTCCTTGGCACATGGATTCTAACAATGTCTTAGTTTGATATTCTAATCCATCATATAGAACTTGGCAAAGTCGCCATTTCTCTATCCCATGGTGAGGGCATTGGGCAAGGAGGTCCTTGAAACGTTCGAAATATTTCCAAAAAGGTTCATTGGTTGTTTGCTTAAACTGTAAGATGTTCTTCCTAATCAGTGCAGTCTTGTGGACGGGATAAAATTTTTTAAGAATGCCTTAACAAAATTATCCCACAAAGATATTGAACCGGCCTCTAGACTGTAGAGCCATTTCTTTGCTAAATCCTTCAAAGCAAAGGGGACAAACCTAAGTTTGATGTCATCTTTTCCTAACTTAGGAATATTCATCATGAGACATACTTCCTCAAATTCACTTATGAAGAAGTATGCATCCTCGGAGTCAAGTCCATGAAATTTCGGAAGGGTGTTGATGTATTGTGGCTTAAGCTCAAATGGGTCAACACCTTCATCGTTAAGCTTGATGCAAGAAGGAAGAGAGGTCCTAATAGGATAGAACCTATCTTGGAGTGATATTGGTTGTGCCATGTGTGGGTCGGGCTTTTGCTCGGGTGGTGAACTAGTTCTAGTTAGCCTGGATGTAAGTGGGTCTCTCGACCAAGCGGACATGCACAATCAGCAAACAAGTTCGCCCAATCAATCAATAAAAAAGAAAAACAATCAAAAATCCTAATCTAGGGTAAGCCTTGACCTAGACGACTCCTAACTTTAGACTGTCCTTAGGAGGTCTATTGTCGACATTAACCACAAGCTAATCGGCCAGGTAGGTGGCAAGACCGGTGGGAGGTTTTCCGTCAGAGACGTTCCTTAATTAAATAACCACCATTCTTCGGGCTTTCGGTTCTCAATCCCCTGCCTAGACACCGATTTGACAAGAGTTAATTTCGAACAATTTTCCTCCTTCGGTCAATCTCCTATTGAGTCTGAGTTAACCTAGGGCCAACGTCTAGTCAAATTTTACTTAAGGTTAGGGTTGTGAGTGTGACGGATATGATTTGTGGGCCAAGGAAGGGTGATGAAATCCCCACCTTATCTTGCTTATGGGTTATGCCCTTAAGATATTTTTGTGTACGTGTAAAGCTGTAGAAAAGTAATCACTCAAGAAAGCAGTAAACAACCAAGAGTGTTTCCTAATCTATATGCTATGCAAACGTACCTTATCGCCAGCACTCTTCAACAGAATTAAAGAAAATTAAAATAGACACGTGCCCTAATATGCAAGAGTCTAAAAATATTTTTTTTATTTTCAACAAATGGGTTAATGTTATTAATTAGCAGTTGCAGAGTGATCACAGAGAAATATAATCAAAGCAGTAAGCTATTTTTGCAATTCAGAGCAACCTGCAGAAAATCAGATTAGTAGTCAACTACTATTGCCGCAGAATTGCGGCCCTGGCCGCAGATCTGCGGCAAATATGTAGGCCCTGGTGCTCTGCCTTCGAGGGCAGAGGCACTGGGTTGCTGTATGTCCTCGATACTGCTCTGTTTTCCTGTTCTCTGTATCTGCAAACAGAAAGAATAAAGAATGATTAGAATGAGGAAATCGTGTCGTTCCTTCCCCGGCAACGGCGCCAAAATTTGATTGAGAATTTAAGAATTTGTGAATAAAAAGAATGAAGTGTAGATTTCTTAGTCTCAATGCGAATCCGCTGTAGCAAGGGCTCAAGCGGGTCGTGATCCTCAGGGAAGGATGCGATGCAAGCTTTTCGACTCGATTCCTCTGTATCTTCAAAAATAGGAGAAAAGAGATTAGATTTGAGAATATATGATATGAAAGACGTGGTTTTGCTGATTTTCTACCACAACCCTATTGCAAGTTAAGGAGATTGATCTTCATCTTGAGATGTATGTAATTCACCCTAGGTTATTAAGAATAATTCAAGTAAGAAAAACCAATACCAGATTCTGACTAAGTTACATTATTTAAAAGCCAAACTATGATTCATCCTAACATCTAGGTACAGCTTAATAGAAGATGAATCTTAAATTTATGCTGTCCTAGTTCTTAAGTTTGAAGTCATGAAAAGTCTTTTTAATATGCAACCTAGATTAAGAATCTTAGTTATCTTGTTTATTCTTCAAGAAAAGTTGTTGTTAACCCTAGGGTTTCTAGAGATGGTCATCAATCTGATCAAGGCTTAACTGCTCTAGGGTTGCTTTAAGAATTTCAGCAAACCACTAGAGAGAATTAGTTCATCATCATTTTTTTATCTTTTCAATTTATATTTTTTTTATTGTTTAATAAGAGAGATTAGAGAAAGAAATAAAGAAGACAAATCAGAAGATCGATGATTAGAAACCAAACCAGAGAGATCACAGAAATAAAATAAAACTAAATGCAGAAAATTAAATGGGAAAAAGGTAACCTTTATTGCAGAATAATCCTCCAATTACAAAGCTCCTTCTTCTCCACAACGTACATGAAATGAAAGTTACAATCTTGCAGAAATTTAAAGAAAATGGCTAAAAGAAAACCCTAATACGTCTCTGCCTCCCCTCTCTGCTGCGCCTGCAGGGATATTTATAGTGCAGAAGGTGATAGAGTCCCGGATAAGATCGCACACGAAAGTTGGTAGTTAGCTTCATCCAAAATGCCGCAGAATCTGGGCTTTTGCCGCAGATCTGCGGCATTTCTGTGGAATCTGGCCACGCGCTTTGGCGCGTGGCTTCTTCTGGTCCATCCATTTGGGCGCCTGCTTCTGGAAGCTGCATCCTGGCTCTTTATTCTGAATTTTTCGAGATAACTTAGTAATCAAGTTAACTTGATCTCAAATATCCCAAATCCTCTATCCACGAATTTCCTTCTTATCTTGGGCTTTTATCCTCATCCTGCAAGTGTTTAGGGTTGGATAGAAGTCTATCCTTCCCTTATCTTTGATATTTGCAACTTTTAGCCCTTGTATTTGCATTTTGACTTCTTGTAATTGCGCTTTTGCACCTGGGCTTCAAACATGGGCTTGGATCTGGGCTTTTGGGCTCTTTTAGGCTTTATTTATTATTAAAATAATAATTCGAGGCCTGCACACATTAAATAACAAAATATTAATAAATGTGCATTATAATATGAATAAATGTGCAAATGTGATGGTAAATATGATGACAATTATGTATTTTTTACTACTAATCATTCCTACCTTCACCACTATGAAAGATTTTCATTATGACTGATCTCATTAAATCGTCAACTCGTACAAGCTCTCACTAGAACTTTATGGACTCACAAGTCCTTCTCTCGGTGCCGCAACACCTACAATGAAGCTCACAAGCTCACTTGAGGCCACAGCCTCTATAACTTCACAATTGAAGAAAAACGGTGATATTCTCTTTATCATAAATGGCTCACAAGTGCAATCCTATAACCAAGATGAGGAGGTGAAGCTCTTTGGGATTGTGAGGTAAAAATAGCTTGTAAAGGTGTAAAAATCAAGAACATGGAATTTTGGATTAAGTAGAAAATCTTTTGAGAAAATGAATATTGATCTTTAAACTTGATTCTGATGATTAAAACTTGTTATAAACTTGTTGATGAGTTTTTCAACATTCCCTCTATTTATAGGGGATGAAAACATAAGGAGAAAACTCAATAGAGTCATTGGGATGTGACCCAGAAAAAACAAACAGAAAACTAGTCGTTGAAAAAAAATCAGAACAAATTGTTTAGCCGGTCAACCGGCTAGTCGACCGCCAACGGTCGGATTTCTGACCGTTTGGGTTAGCGGTCGACCGATCGATCGACCTTTTATCCTAACCAGATAGCAAAGTTCTCTGACCGTGCCCAAATCGAGAGCAAAGCTCTCACAGTCGGTCGACCGAACGATCAACGAAGTGTATACAAAGCACTTCAAAGAAATCTTGTGCATGTCAGTCGAAGTGGTCGACCGATAGAGCAATTTTGCTCTGTCTGTGGTTAACTGGTCGGTCGATCGACCTTTGGCCAAAAACACATTTTGAAGATCTTTGAAGTCTATCTTTTTCCAATGAAATAAACTTTGTTTTCAAACACAAAATAGAGTTATAAGGACTTGATAGAATCAATGTATGATCATAAACCAACACAAAATAAAGATAGAATTTTATTTTATAAATATACTTTTCTAAATCGAAAATGATTTTTCTGAAACTCGTTTTTTCGAAACTCGATTTTGAAAATGAAAAAGAGAATCATTTTAAAATCTTTTTAAAAACAATTTAAGATAGAAGAGAAACGTGTGTGTGACAATCTCAAGAGTTATCAACCTATATCATCTTGATTTTAATAAAGACTGTACATCCTAACTAAAATACAAAAGCAAAATACCAATCTTGTATTAAGTCTTCACTTGCAATCTTGATCCTTGAGCTCGTCTATGTGCTTAGGCTCTGAAATCGACATGTTCATGGCTTCTAAATGTGTAAGTCTTTTGGTAAAGTCAAAATGTAATAATGAATTAACCTGAACCTTGGTTAAATAAAATTGTTAGAAACATAATTACATATGTTTTGTTATCATCAAAACTAGGGCTAATGGCCCTTGGGCCAACACTAGGGCCATCTTGCTACGCCTCGACGACTCTGAAGCTCAGATCCGTTACGCTATCTCTGGGAGGCACCTCAGGGTTTCGCTCAATGTGGGAGCTCCTAGCATCAAAAGGATATCTCAGCGCCTTTCCTCGCCTCCTATCATTGTGTCCCTCCAGATACTTCAGGAGTTTGAAAGCCTTACCCTACTTTTGCAGCCTCTTGGCATCCTCGTCAGCCTCACTCTCAGCAACATACCTCTCCGAGATTGCCTGCTACAATTCGAGCTCAAGGTTAGCCTTCTCATCCTGGAAAGCGGGCTCCGCATACTCTAGCTTCACCTTCCTCTCCTCAGCCAGCTGGTTGGTGGATTCCAACACCATGGAAGTAGTATGGAGCTTAGAGTCCTTCTCCAACATAGACAACCCTTCTCCAGCTCTAACCTCTCTTTTGTCAGTCCCCTCCCGGGCTGGTCTAGTTTGCCCTCCTATTGTTGTCGGGTTGCTGACTCATGGTCCAGCTTAACCAAGAAGCTGGCCACCTTGTCTGTGGGCCTAAAGGCCCATCACCTTAGTTTTTGATGATGATTAACTCATGTAGTTATCGTACTAATGATCTTATTTTTAATAAGTTTCAGATTTTCTATCAAGATCTAAGTCGGTGTTTAGCTTCAACAAAAAAATCGAAGTCATGTTTTGAAGCCAGCACGTGTTGATTTAAAAGCTTGCGCTTCAAAGATCACATCAAGTACTCAAGAAGAGTCTAGCTCTTTGGAACAAGATTTGAACCAAGTCAAGAAGGAGAATAAGATTTTCAAGAGAAAATTTTCAAGACTTGAATCTTAATTTGTAAGTGTTAAGATTTTATTTTTAGATAAAATGTAAAAGATAAATTATTTGTGGATTGCTCAAGCTCATACACGCGCGCACATACAAAATTTACATGTGTTTTCTTAAAACAGTTTTAATCTTAGAAATACCGTTTTGATTTTAAGTTTCAAAGAAGATATCTTTATGTTTCATGAATATAGTTCATCAAAACAAGTTTACATGTTTTATATATATTTTGAATTTCATCCATACACATTAATGGTTCAAATATTTAGAAAAACTTATTTGATGTTTCTATATTATGTGTTTGAGTTTTTGTATTTATCAAAACTTTGTTTAGAGCTTAATGTCAAAAACATAGATATTTCATCTTATATGTGTATTAGATTATATCCATACATACTATACTTCAAAAGTGGTTAATATCTTGTTTTTATATTTGGACAAGTTTTGAAAAAATTGGTTTTTCATTTAAAAGTTTGATTTTGAAAAATACCGGTTTTTATTTAAGGCTAAATTTCTATATCGGAAAAATAGTTCAACTTGTTTGTAATATCTGTTGATTTTTGATCACACATATTTGGATTTCAAAGTATTTCACTAAACTAATTTTTTTAGATTTTATGTGATTCTATGTGATTTTATAGGATGTTAAAAGACCAAGTTTTAATCTCTTTTTATCCCTGACCTGGCCTTCTTTCGGTCAACCGACCGGTTGACTGAGCTAGAAGTCAGTCGACCAAGCGGTCGACCGATGTGCATAGAACATGCACATAACCTTGGCTTGAGGGCGGGTCGACTAGGCGGTCGATCGATCCGGAGAGTTTACTCTCTGGATCTAGTCCCGGTCGACCGAGTGGTCGATCGGCCAGAGAGCATTGCTCTCTGGTTCTTGCCTCGGTCGACCGATTGGTCGATCGACAGGTCAAGACCTGGGCGCGGTCGACCGTCGACCGGCAAGCCTAACGGTCATAAATATGACCGTTGGTCGGTCGACCGACAGGCCTATCTGGCCAGATTCTGAGCCATAACGATTAGTTTTTGATCCCCTAAAATTGTGGTTCTCTTGGCCAGTTTTAGACAAGATTTTTGAAGAGTTTTCAAGAGCCATTTTTCCATCTCTAACAGAAGTTTTTCAACAAGTTTTGGGCTAAACTTCTAGTTCAAAAGAATATTTATCAAGAGTGATTCTCTTGAGTTTTTCAAAAGCTTTTCTTTGAGTTTTTCACTTTCAAATCTATCTTGTTTTTTCTCACACAAACTTGAGCTTTTCATAGCCATATATATCTTATAGGAGCTTTATTGTGAGGGTGTTTGGGGGTGATCAAGTGTTAAGATCACCAAGTGTTCCACCTTTTATTTTGAGGAGTTGTAGAGGAGCAGCCTCAGCGAACTTGTGGATTCGTATTGTGTTGTTCTTGTGGGAGCAAGTGAGGGATTTGTGAGTCCAAGAGTTCTAGTGTGAGCTCGTTGTAGGTGTTATGACACCGAGTGATCTTACGATATCAATTCTAGTGAAAATCCTTCATAGTGTTGAAGGCGGGGACGTAGAGCAAGTATGCTCGAACCTCAAAATAATTCCCCCGTGTTTGCAATTGCTCATCTTTCTCTCTCTCACTTGTGTTTACATATCTTGCATGTTTTGATTGTTCATCTATATATGCTAGATATATCTTGTGCTTAATTGATATGCATACTTAGGTTTATTTGTGTGCTCACACTAGTATTCAACCAAGAGAGCCATAGTGGCACCTCAACTCTTAATCTAGAGAAATCTTGAGGAGATAGTTCAGAGTCCTTCACCGAGAATTCGGCTACCCTCTTGTGTTATACTTTGTGTGTTAGCTTAATAGTTTTTATTTGCATAAATAGTTTTTTAATTTCACATTAGCTTGCATTAGATTAGCTTGTCACCTATTCACCCCTTTAGGTGATCTACAATTAGTATCAGAGGTTAGTGCTCTTTATTTGGGTCTAACAACGTAGAGTTAAAGATCCTATTTTAGTTAATCACAATATTTGTACACACACATGGATTCATGACACCTCCTATATTTGACATTCTTAACATTCAAACTTGAAAAATTAAGATGTCCATGAACCTAAAAGCCCTAGGTATTCATGCATATTTTTTTCACTATTTAAGATCTTAATGTTTAAATGGCAAACATCTTGAGGCTAACACAAAAGCCATCCATGCTTTAAAATCTACTCTAAATGATGAATATTTATTTAGAGTTGCTAACTTTGATTTGATTTTTGTAGTATGGAGCACCATTATCTCCATTGGTGAACAAAAGCAACACTACATGGGGAGTAACTCGGATGATGAAAGTGCTACTTCCAATATGTGCTACATGATTCAAAGGGATGACCCCCTTGAGGTAAACTCTGAATCCGAGTTTGACGAAGATGTTGACATGCCATATGATGATCTTGCTTTATTTTTTCAACAACTTCTTGAAAAATATAATTTGCTTAAAATAGAAAATAAAAGACTGAAAAATAAAAATGGTTCCATTTTAGAAGAAAAGGACTCTTTTAAAAATGAATTTGAAATTATTTCAAAAGAAAATGAATGTTTGAAGAATAAAATTACTTTGGTGGAGAAAGAAAAGGAAGTTGTTTTTAAGGAAAAAGACTCTTAGAAAAAGAGAATTATTTTAAAAGAAAAAGAAAAGATTTCTAAAAAAATAATGTTGATCCTTGCCATGTTTCTCATGATAATAATGTTACACCTCCTATTGATAAAAATGAGATTCATATTTTGAAAAATATTGATTGTTTGGCCTCCACTTTGAGCCAATGTGCATTTAACCACTCCAAATTAGAATCTATATTTCACAAAAAATAAGTTCCATATATGCATACACATACCCGATGGTATACACATGCACACCATGATCATACTCACACCACACATATGTATGCTAATGTGTACACATATGCACATTGTGGCTGAAAAGGCCATCTTGTAAAATTTTATTTTGATAGAATAAATCATTTAAATTTTGCTAATAAAAATGTTTAGGTTCCTTATAATACTAACCCTATGGACCCAAAAAAATATGGGTAAAAATTTTCACCTCTTGTATTTGATGTAGGTGTGAGTTCTCACAAAATGTGAGAGATTTGGTGCCTTGGTGGGGGATGCACTTGGAGCTTGATGGATATACCCATTTGATGCATTGCTATCAAGGAAGCATGGTGGGAGAACCACCTCTTGTTTAGGAGAATGAATTAGCTATATCGATTTTGGTAACCATTTCTTCCTCTTTAAAATGTTTTAAATGTCTTATATACTAGTGTAGTAATCTAGACTCAGTCATATGTATCTTGTGCTTAATGTTGAGTTGTTTGGTTATTTGCTATGTATTATTTTTGAAAAACTTTTCAATGGATTTTACATGCCTATTCTTTATTCATATTTTATATGATTTAAATGTCTATATTATGTTGATATGAAAATTTTGTTAAAACTTGTGTTATACATATACAATTTTTGAGTTACATGTTATACATGATCTATTTCTATTATGTACTCATTTGTTGTTTAATTATATATTGTATGTCCAAGTTTTGATGATTCATGCATAAATATATATATCATGTATATAAATAAGAATCTTCATATTAAATTTTTATTTTGAGCTTTATTGTTTATTTTCATGAATGTGCTATTCACATGATCTTGTGCACTCACATCTCTTATGTTTACTCATATATTTGTTTTCATAAGTATTTATGAGTTTTATAAATCTTGAGTGTTAATTTCTATGTAATACATATGTTTCATGAGATATATATGATTTGGTTTCATATTTGAAGGATCTTTAACTAGTTTTTCAAAAAATTACTTTTAACTAGTTATTTATTCTTCATTTGGTAGTGTTTTCAATCTGTAACTATTTTCAAATCCTATTTTTGAAAACTTCTACCCTTTAAAGGGCGGTTGGATGGGCGACCATACCTTTTGTGCCTTATTGAAAATTTATTTAAACTTGTGCATGATAGAGTAGATTATTATGAGTTATACACTTGATTTTAAGATATTTCACTTTTGCATACTCATACTTGTTTTCGTATATATGTTTGCAACATATTTCAAATTGGCTAAATTGTTTATACATACATATATTGATTTAATTGTGCTTATTTTACAATGAAATATATTTTTTTAAGCACAAAATGGTTATGCTAAGCTTAACTTAATTCTAAATGTTTATTGGTATTTTTACAAGCTTATACATTAATTTCAATTGGTATTTTTTTTATCAAAATGTATTTCATGTTTCACCTTCAATTAGTATCAAAATCTACTATTGGTATATTAAAAATCTTATTTATCTACAAGTGCTACCAACATTTATTTTGTTAACTACTATTTGATTTTAAGTGGCATCAAAATTTATTTTGTTGACTTTAAGAAATTTCAAAATTTGTTTTAAAGTGGCATCAAAATTTTATGTCAAAATTTGTTAATATATATTGTCTATTTGCAAGGGGAGCTTAACATCTCCTCTATATATAGATTCATATTGAGTGTATTTCACATATAGTAGAGCTTGACCTCTCTTCCTTACAAAGTACATGTGTGTAGAGTAAGCTTAACATCTCCATATATATATTGTATATTATGCTTATGCGGGTTAGGGTCTAGTCATCCCTTCTCCATGTAATGCATGTATGCAGGAGGAGCTAACTTAACGTCTCTCCTCTTCATGAACGTATATCGCATATATATATTTATTGTTTGTTTGTCTTCACCCTTTGTTGGTGAATTGACAAAAAGGGGGAGAAGAATTTAGAGATTTAATATATGCATGTTTAATATTTGTTATTTATGCATAAATTTGTATTTAGTTTATGAGCCTCCATTGAATATCTTTGTGTTTATTTGCTATGCATGAGTTAAGGGGGGAGGTTCTATGAAGCTTATCTGTAATCTATGCATATATAACTCCATGAGTTTTGTCATCATCAAAAAGGGGGAGATTGCTGGCCCAAAAGGCCATCACTCTAGTTTTGATGATGATTAGGTCATGTAATTATCGTACTAATGATCTAATGTTTAATAAGTTTCAAATTTTCTATCAAGATCTTAGTCCATGTTTAGCTTCAACAAAAGATTTGAAGTTAAGTTTTGAAGCTAACACGTGTTGATTCAAGAGCTTACGCTTCAAAGATCGCATCAAGTACTCAAGAGGAGTCTAGCTCTTTGGATCAAGGTTTGGATCAAGTCAAGAAGGAGAGGAAGATTTTCAAGAGAAGATTTTCAAGACTTGAGTCTTAGTTTGTAAGTGTTAAGATTTTATTTTAAGATAAAATGTAAAAGATAGAATAGTTGTGGATTGCTCAAGCTCATATACACACGCACACCAAAAATTTACATGTGTTTTCTTAAAATAGTTTTGATTTTAGAAACTACCATTTTGGTTTTGAGTTTCAAAGAAAATATCTTTATGTTTCATGAATAGAGTTCATCAAAACAAGTTTACATGTTTTATATGTGTTTTGGATTTCATCCATACACATTGATTGTTCAAATGTTTAGAAAAACTTATTTAATGTTTCTATCTCATATGTTTGAGTTTTTGTATTTATCAAAACTTTGTTTAGAGCTTAATGTCAAAAACATAGATATTTCATTTTATATGTGTATTGGATCATATCCATACACACTATGCTTCAAAAGTGTTTTAATATCTGTTTTTGTATTTGGACAAGTTTTAGAAACATCAGTTTTTCATTTAAAAGTTTGATTTTGAAAATTACCAAGTTTTGTTTAATGCTGAATTTCTATATCGCAAAAATATTTCAACTTGTTTGTAATATGTGTCGATTTTTTATCACACATATTTAGATTTCAAAGTATTTCAATGAACTGATTTTTGTGAATTTTATGTGATTTTATGGAATTTTATAGGATGTTAAAAGTTCAAGTTTTAATCCCTTTTTATCTCTGACCTGGCCTTATGGCGGTCGACCGACCAATCGACTGATGTGCACAGAACGTGTACACAGCCTTGGCTTGAGCGCCGGTCGACCGGGCAGTTGACCGATCCAGAGAGTTTACTCTCTAGATCTGGCCCCGGTAGACCGAGCGGTTGACCAGCCAGAGAGCAATGCTCTCTGGTTCTTGCCTCGGTCGACCGACCAGTCGACCGATAGGTTAAGACCTGGGCATGGTTAACTGGGCGGTCGACCGGTGACCCCAACGGTCATAAATATGACCGTTAGTCGGTTGACCGGCCGGTCGACCGACAGGCCTATCTGGCCAGATTCTAAGCTATAACAGCTAGTTTTTGATCCTCCATAAATAAGAGTTCTCTTGGCCAATTTTAGACTAGATTTTTGGAAAGTTTTTAAGAGCCATTTTTTCATCTCTAACAGAAGTTTTTCAATAAGTTTTTGGGCTAAACATTCATATCAAAAGAGTGTTTATCAAGAGTGACTCTTTTGAGTTTTTCAAAAGCTTTTTTTTGAGTTTTTCACTTCCAAATCTATCTTGTTTTTTCTCACACAAGCTTGAGCTTTTCATAGCCATATCTATTTTATAGGAGCTTTGTCTGTGAGAGTGTTTAGGGGTAATTAAGTGTTAAGATCACCAAGTATTTCACCTTCTATTTTGAGGAGTTGTAGAGGTACGATCTAGGCAAACTTGTGAGTTCGTGTTATGTTGTTCTTGCGGGAACAAGTGAGAGACTTGTGAGTCCAAGAGTCCTAATGTGAGCTTGTTGTAGGTGTTACGACGTCGAGTGATCTTGCGGGATCAATTCTGGTAGAAATCCTTCATAGTGTTGAAGGCGGGGACGTAGAGCAAGTGTGCTTGAACCTCGAAACAACTTTTTCGTATTTGTGATTGCTCATCTCTCTCTCTCTCACTTGTGTTTACATATCTTGTATGCTTTTATTGTTCATTGATATATGCTAAATATATCTTGTGCTTAATTGATATACATGCTTGGGTTTGTTTGTGTGCTCACACTAGTATTCAACCAAGAGAGTCATAGTGGCACCTCAACTCTTAATCTAGAGGAATCTTGAGGAAATAGTCTAGAGCCCTTCACCGGGAATTCGATTGCACTCTTATATTATACTTTGTCTGTTAACTTAATAATTTTTATTTGCATAAATAGTTTTTTAATTTCATATTAATTTGCATTAGATTAGCTTGTCATCTATTCACCCCCCTCTCGGTGATTTACATTGTCATCTGTTGCTTCTTCTCAGAGGACAAGGCGGCCACCCTCTCTAGCAGCCCCGCGTTGGCTCTCTCCTCTCCACTAAAGTGGCATGCTGGGCCTTCACAAGCTCAACAGCGAAGATGACATTCTGTAAAAGGACAAGTTGAGACCAAGTCAAAGTTGTACAAGAAATAGACCATTGTTCAAATCAGACAAAAACTTACCCGGAGAAAGTCATCCTCTCATGTCTTCAATCGATCCTCCAGGGGGAGCCCTTTGAATTCCTCCAGCCCACGGAGGAAGTCACCATGCCCCAAGGGCACCTCGCTGCCTCCTAGATGGTGGAGCATGCTAGGTCCAGTACTCGAAGCGAGGGGTCCCCAAGTTGATCCCGAGGGAAGAAGCTCGGGACCAACAATAGTGCCCTCAGCACCAACACTCACCACTCCAAACCCCGATGATGATCCGAATTGAGTGAAGCTGGAGCAGGACTCTTCACTTGAAGCTCGATCCTGAAGTCATTCCCTAGGGAGGCATCTCCTCTTGACCCTCAGAGTCTGAAAACACGATGGAAAGAGGTACTTCTGATACCAAACTTGCGCAAAGATGAGCAAGGGGCTCCAACTCTGCTGTCGCGTCTTGGGTCTCAGTGTTTGGAGCGACACTCTCTCTAAGCTCGCCTCCCTCCACGGGATTAGAGACCTCGAGGCCAGTGCCACCAGCCAGCTCAGTCGCCAACCTCTCTGCCTCCTTCTCCTCGTCAGAGTCGATGAGCACCTTGCGCTTCTTCTGCAATATCAAGATTAATGTCAAACAAGAGTCAACACCTGACGATACACAGAAATGCAAAGTCGCAAATAATACTTACCATTCGTGACTTGAACGCCAAGAAGACGATGGCTTTCCTCCCCTCTTCAACCTCCCCTCTCGGCCCGATCGCTTCCGCGAGCAGACTACAGGCTCTGGAGATTCATCACCTGAGTGAGACTCTGCCTCCTCTACCACTAGAGGATCCAATTCCACCTCATCTCTAGTTGATGTTGATAGTCTTGGGACCGTCAGGGGCACCTCAGGCCTGGCTGGATCCAGCAGCCAGCTCCAATTCTGACTATTGTAGTCCAAACTGAAAAGCTTCTGGACCCTCTCATGGACCTCTCAGGAAACCGGCTCGCTCCCTTACTGGACTGGTCCAGTGTTCTAGGATGTTGACACTCTCCTCGGTCCTTCTCCATAAGGGCCTCACAGGGTCCTTCGATCCTGACAACATAATCACGCCACCCGTGATCACTGTTAGCCAAATTGACAATTAGCTTGTTGTAGTCCTTCTAAGGGACGAAGGAGTGGGCATCACTGAAACCCTTCCTTATATAGTAGGCAATGCAGAACTCCTCGCTCTCGCACTCCTCTGGAAGGAAACAATTGGGAAAGGCTTCAAATCCCAAGAGCACTCGCCAAGCCCCCACTGTCAACTGTGATAGAGCCGCCCTAAAATATCTCAAGATGCTGCGGACGAAAGCAGTTAAGGGAAGTTTCATCCCCAATGCCAGGATTTGGGGATGGACGAACATCCTACCGGGGGGGACACCATCACATCCGTCTTCAGGGGCACCACTCCACCAAGATCTCGTCTGGCAACTTGACATCATTCTTCGCTATATAATCCAAGATGTCCCTTTGGCTGCGAAGAGGCATCAGCTTCGGGTCTAAATCTATCACCTCCCTTGTACCTAAATGGGTCTTTTCCCCCTTATCATTTGAAGCACCTCTTCCCTTAGGCTCATCAGTGGTAGCAGCAGATTTTTCCATTTGACATTCTTGAACTGGATCAAAAATTAAAGAAGATTGCAGAAATTTGGAGGAAGAAAACTGAAGGCCAAGGTTAGGGGGCTTGTAAAAACTCAAACTCTAGTTTTACCCACAACTTAAAGCCAACACTGATGTCATCGTAATGATGGCGAAAGCTAAAATAACCGTTCAAGTACCTGCTTGCTCCGCATCGCAACTATTGCACGAATCACGACACGGCTAACTCATCTCCCAAACGACGGCTACCTACAAGCACGCATGAGGACTTGACACACCACCCACAATCGCTGTCTTTTTAGATATGGAATTACATGCGCTAGCGCAAAAGGCAATGGAGCTCTTCAGCTGCTCCTACTAGAGTACAAAGGGTCGACATGACCCCTCAAGAGGACACATCAGACTAACCGACACCTTCGACCAGTCGAGAACATTTTGTCTCGGAGCATGGATCAGTCCGCTTCCCTCCTCTTCTATCAGAGACTCCAAGGAGGAGGAGGCAGAGGGGGCATCTGTAGTGGTCAATTCTCGACCACAAAGGAGATCGTGACACGTGGTAAGCCTGAGGGTGTAATAAAGGAATGATCACTACTTAGCTATGGGCTCGAGTGCCTCCGTCATCTAACCTCGACTCGTCAAGCCCGACATTACTCTAGACCAAGCACCCAAATGCCCGACTCGGTAAGCCTAATGTCATTCTCTGAGCCACCAACGAGCCCGATTTCCCTCTGACATTGGGAGCTTCTGGAAGACTCCTCCAGTACAGCTCAGCGGCGGGATTCACGAAAACCACCATATCAGATCCCAACTGCATAGATTGAACTCAACTAACAGATTTTATCTTCGGCCAATAGATCTTATTTCCTGTCAACTGATGTTATCTCCAGCAAACAGATCAATTGGTTACTAACAACAAATCAGTACGTTGTGATCACGGTTAACCGCCTAGTTTAAAACAGTTATCCAAAATGATTTCTTGTATAAATACTTTGCCCTCTCCAGCGAGAGAAGGGTTCAAAAAAATGAATAACCTAGCGCACCTGTAATCACATAGAGTGCTTCGATTTCTACATGCAATTCCTTCGAATAGTAGAACATCTCTCTTCTCTATAATTTTTTCCTTTCAAGTTTTCCTTTCAAGTTTCCATGTTAAATCTTTTGTGTTTGTTATGATTCACTAGTCTGTGCGTGCTTTGTATTTTGGAGCATGTGAGGAAGTCCCTAGCAAATTTCCCACATCAGTGATTTTTAGGCTAAGAAAGGATGGTGAAGTCCTTACCTTATCTTGATTAATGGGTTTTGCCCTTAAATCGATTAGATATGAAATGCACAAAATATGAATGCTACAGCCATTTATGATTTCTAATTTATATTAATGCAAAGTTCCACGTACCTTACACAGCAGTCACTAACAGACTATAAATAAGAATGCCCTAAATAAAGTTTTTAAAAAAAATTTCCACCTAAATTTTTTATGTTTTTTATCTTTTTATTATTGTTAAAAGAGATACAATAAATCAAGAATAATAAATACAGAGTCAAAAAACTGAGTTTAGAAAACTTACCTGGGCCGCTGGCAGTCCGGTTTCAGATTTCTGGCCTTGATTTCTTGCAGTCTGCTCCACTTATCTCTAGAAAGCTTCTTAAACCTTAGGTCCTATACTTCAATTCCTGAAACACTAAACAAACAAATTAATCTGGTAAAAGGAATCAAAATTAAAAAAAAATATGTCTATCCCGACAATAATGCTAAAAACTTGATGTGAATTTTAATGTGTTACCGCAAGCATGCGGTACATAATCATAGTACTTTGCGGGTCGAATCCTTAAAGAAGATGTGATCTCTAGTTTAATATCCTATTTAGATGAATTGAGAAATAAAAGAAAGATATTTGTTATTTTTAAAGCTTTCTTACAATTTAAGAAAGAAAAAGCATATAGGTTTGATCTACTAGATTAATAATATAAAAACTAACTAGATTTATCTAAGAATTGTTAGCCCAGAAGCCCTTTACCATAGTTTGATGATGACTAACTTATGAAGGTTAGTTTACTAATGACCTTATGTTTAATAAGTTTTAGATAATGATTAAGATCTTAATAGAGATTTGCCTTCAACAAGAGATTCACAGTCAAAGTGTTGAAGCAAATAAGTGAGGATTCAAGAGCTCGAGCGTCAAGATCGCATCTAGCACTCGGATGGAGTCAAGATCTATGGATCGAGTCGTCTTGAAGATAAAGATCGACGAGAAGTCTTCATTTTGTTTAGGTTATTGTTTTAGATCTTGTGTAAATATAGTTAGTTGTGATATGATCAAGTATACAAACACAAATTCAAAAGTTTTGGTTTCAAGTTAACCGGTTTTGGATTTTCAAGAATATACATATATTATTTTAATGAATAGATAGAATTAAGACAAGTTTACATGGTTTATATATATGTTGAATTTCATCTATATACATTATTGTTTTACATTGTCTAAAAACTTATTTGATGTATATCTAGTTCATGGTTTCAAGTTTTGTTTTTAATAAAACTTAGCTTTGGATTTATTATCAAAAATATAGATATATCATTTACCATGTGTATTGGATTCTATCCATATACAGTTTGCTTCAAAAGTGTTTCTATATCATATTTTTGTATTTAAACAAGTTTTAGAGAAAACATATTTTCATTTCAAAGTTTGGTTTATGAAAAATATGGTTTTCGGTTTAAAGTTAAATTTTTATATCACAAAAATAGTTCAAATTGTTTGAAATATATGTTGAATTTTAGTACACATATTTGTTCTTCAAATAGTTAAAAGAACTTATTTTTATAGATTTTATGTGATTTTATGAGATTTTATAGGTATTTTAAAAGTCAACATTTCAAACCCTATAACCCTAGTTATTGAGCTGCCGTCGACCGAAGCCTAAACCGGTCAACCGACCAGTCGACCGACGTGCACAGAAGTGTACAAGCTTTAGCGATCGACTAAGCAGTCGACTGTTCTAGAGAGTCTGCTTTCTGAAAATGGCCCCGGTCGACCAACCCATAGATGGAGCTATCTGGTTTTGGCCTCGGTCGACCAATAATGAGAAAGATATCACTGTGCCTTGTAGACTATCCAAAAATCACTAAGGACAAGTCATTAGAAAGCAGAGTCTAAACTTCAGGCGCAAGGCTAATCATAGCCACTAGCGCAGTACAAAGACGCGAGCTTGAAAGCCGCGTTTCAGCATCACTACAGTACCAAGACGCAGAGCTTGAAAGCCGCGTCTTAGCATCACTGTAGTACCAAGACGCGAAGGTCGAAACCTACGTCTCTGCTTCACTGTAATGACCAAACATGGGCCTAAAGCCTGCGTCTCACATGAAACTCCATGCAGAACTTGAAGCTCACATTTTAACCAAACGCGAAGCTTAAGTGTTACCTCAACGGCTAAACGCGAGGCTAAAACCCGCGTTTCAACTACAGAGGAACCATGCGTCTCCGTTACAACTGCCCTCATTACTGGGTCAATTACTGCCCACGTAATGAGGGAGTTAATCCCCATTATGGAGGATTTTAGGGGACAGTTTTACCCCCTGAAACCCCTATAAATAGCTCAGTTCGCTATTGAAGAGGGGTCGAAAAGTTTTTGGTCGACTTTGGGAGAATCCTGATCAGACTAACAGCTGAGAAATACAAAAGAATTAAACTCTTCTAATAACTTGCTGAGTTCAAGTTTGTTCTTGCCTAAAGTCTCTTTAAGATTTTTGTTGGACAGAAGTTGTGTTACTTCTTTCACTGTCCAAAGAGAAGATACCCAGAAGATCGTGATGTTCACCCGGTCAACGAAAATAAGATTCACTTTTCATCACTACATCAAGAACCCAGCACTAAACAAAGAAAAGATTTAAGCTTGAATATCTTCCCTCTCTTGTAATCGAATTATTGATCTGTTGTAACTTTCCTTACAGTCTAATAAAAAATTTACACGCCTTCAATTTTTCCCACCAAACATGCCTTTGGGCGGCCGACCGACAACCCTCACGGTCAGAAATTCGATCATTGTCCGGTTGACCAGGCAGTCGACTGACAGGTCAATTTTGACCTGTTCTGGACCCAATGGTTATATTTTCAGACCCCTATAAAAATAGGTCTTTGGGGGTTGTTTTCCCCAAGATTTTTAAGAGCAAATTTCTCCATCTTCTAAAATCTTTTCAGCAAGTTTTTAATAGAAGTTTTTGTACCAAAACTCTTACCTTTTATTGTTTCAAAGTTTTTGAAAAATCAAAGAAAATCAAGCTTTAGGAATTTTAGTTTTTTTCCTTCAATTTCATATCTATCTAGAAGTTTTTCTCAAGTATTTTTCTTTATAATTTCTTTTTCAAAACTTTGTTTTCTCACATACTTGAGCTATTATCTCAAATCTATATTTAAGATCTTTGTATTTTGAGAAAAATTGTTGTGATCTTTCATGATCACCAAGAGAGAGTTTGTGATCATTGGATCACCAAGTTTATTTCTTCTTTACTTTGTTCCCTCTTGTGTAGAGGTGATTGTATTTGAGAGAAGAGTTGTGTACTCCTGGTGTTGAGTTATAATTTCTCGATGGAGATTCCTTTGTGAAGATCTTGTGTGGACACAATAGAAATTCTTCTGTGTGAAGGCGGGGACGTAGAGGAGTGGCTCGAACCTCGAAACATATCATTGTGTTTGTGTTTGAATCTTTTCTCACAACTCTCTCTCTTTATATCTTGCATTGCTTTACATTGTTCACATTCTTATGCTTGATATTGTTTGTGTCCCCACACTTGTGTTCAACCAAGAGAGCTTCTAATAGCACCTCATCTCTTAGTTTAGAGTAATCTCGAGGAGAAGTTCCATAGCCCTTCACGGGGAATTCAGACTCACTCTTAGTTACACATAGTGTGTTAGCAATTATTTTTTAAATTCCGCATCATTTGTCCTACATTGGCTTGTACACCTATTCACCACCCTTCTAGATATACCTACAATTCGTATCAGAGCCTCTGCTCTTGATATTTGGTTTAACTACCTAGGAGTGTGAACCTTAGATTGCTAATCTAGATTTGCATTGCATGTATATTATTTTACACTCATGGATTATCTTGCCCCTCCCATGTATGATGCTTCCAACTTTGACATGTGAAAATTTAAAATGAGTTCATACCTCAAAACCCTAGGTTTGCATGTTTATCTTGGCATTACAAGAAAACCTATTTTTGTAATTACCAGTACATTGAGGCTAATACACAAACCATGGAGGCACATAGGCACACACTTGGTAAAGAACATCTTTTTTGATTTCTCATTGTGATTCCGCTTTTGCAGTATGGAACACATTGCTTCTCCCAAGGAACAAATGACAAATATTTTAGAGAAAGAATCTAGAGGGAATAAGTCTGACGAAGCTTGCTATATGGTCAAAGGGAATGACTCCCTTGAGGTAAACTCGGACACTCAACTACATGATAGTGTTAGTTCTTCATGTGATGAAAATGTTATTGATGCACATGTTTTAAATGAAGAACTTTCTATGTTTTGTGAAAACTTACTATCAAATACAAAGCTTTAAAAAGCAAGAGTTTTGAACTAAAAGAAGAAAATAAAACTTATTCTCAAAACTTAATGTGATTTTGCAAGAGAGGGTTGAGATTTTAAGTGAAAGGGATTTCTTGAAAACTCAACTCGAACTTATTCTAAAAGAAAATAAATTTTTGAAAAATAAAAATTATTTTGATCATGTTTTGAAGCTGTACAAAGTTTTGTCTTCAAAACTTGAATTTGTTTTAAAGAAAATGATTCTTTAAAAAATAAAATTGTTTTAATTTCTAAAGAATTGGAATCTACTTCTTTAGAAAATATTTTCTTGAAAAATGATTTTGAGTCCCTTGTTCGTCATGTGATCGTACATATATTTTGTATTCTTTTCATTACACTCCTACATTTATCGTGTAATAAATCTGCTAATTTTCTTGTCTTAAATATCTATTTTGCAGAAGATAATAATGCAGAGAAAGAGGATTAAATTAAATAAATACCAGTTAAAATCAGGTTTAACTGGATCTATTTGGTTAGCTGAGGATGATCCCAGATCTAGTTAGAACAAATCAAGGATTAGGGCAAATGTTCAGCTGAAGATCAGAGCAAATCAGAAAGAAAACACCAAATGGAAACCGATAAAATTCAGATTTTTATAAACCCATTTTGGTTAGCTAAAGATCAACCAAGGATAATATCAAATGCAGAGAGACAAATGGATAGAGAGAAGATTAACGGATGAGATTAAGTAAGTTTGACTCAGATTCTGACTGGATACATTTTTGTATTTGAATCATACCTTTCGCTACTGAATCTCAAATCTGATGATTCAAGATGAACCAAAAAGCAGACTTATAGGGTTACAACTCTTATGTTGATCACTATTTCTAATTCTGTCATTTGAAAAGTGATATTTAGCAATCAATACGCCAACAAACTGCAGATCAAAACTGAATACCTATACTTTTTTTTATGTTCGTCTTTACTTTTGTTTCCTTATTCTTCTTTCTACTTTTCCTCTTTTGGTTATGATGAGCATTCAAGTGAATCTAGAAGTATCAGTATAACAATGTTTGTGTGAGTGCCAACGATATTTCATGATGATGTTCTCCTCCTCAAGACTTCATATCATTTCATTCTTGTTCGTCTTGATGATGAAATACGAATGGGGACTGAGCTTGATCTTATGGCTTATGCGTTGAACGCCTTCGAAGTAAGGTACAACATGTAAGGGTTCCAGGTAAGTCATCAACCAAAGAAGGTAAGTAACTTTTAGGTTATCTTTCTTTTCTTTTATGCTTTAGCTTCAATATCACAAGCTCCAACCATCTTTATCACTCTTTTCCATTTCTTTTTATATAATCTATTTTTCATTTTTTCATCTTCTTAATCTACCATCTTCTTCCTAATTTAACTTTAACAATTTTTTCTTTTTAAGAAACTAAAGAAGAACTTTAACCATTAATGGTAGCATAAAAGAAAACTTACTAAAAAAAGCTTCCATCGCTAGTCCCTCCTTGTGGATCAGGACCCGCATAGCCACTTGCAATTGCGGTAGAATTGAGCACCTTGCACATCCTATTCTTAGATTTGAAATTTTGTATTTTGTGTGCAGGTAAGGACTCAATCAAAATTTTGGCGCCGTTGCCGGGGAGGGACGGTAAGCAATTCTTTTAAAAGTTTACATTTTTGGTTAACTTTCTTCTTTGTTTTTTGTACAGAATTAACAACAAGGATTTCCTGCTGTAGTGGACACATAAGTGGCCTTGGACTTTGCTCAAAAAAGCAGAGCTAAGAAGCCCTCAGATTTGCTACATTCCAGTGGCAAAACTGAGTGAACTACTAACCTGTATTTTTGCAGGTTGGCTGAATTGAAAATCTTAATTTCTGTAGCATTTATCTCCTTGTTTGACTCACTGTATATATATTTCTAACACAACAGTAAAAAGTTGATTGTAAATGCTAAAATGATTTAGACTTTGCATTTAGGCACGTGTCTATTTCATTTCATTTTCTATTTACTGTTGAAGAGTGCTGAAGCCAAGGTATGTGTGCACAGCATTTAGTATAAGGCTCATTCTTGTATGAAAAATTGCTTGAATGTTACTTTTTTCTATATACTTGTACACTGCACTAAATTAATTTAAGGGCTTTATCCTATAAACAAGATAAGGTGCAGAAATCATTACCCTCCCTTAGCCCACAAACGATCTCCTCACTCACTAACCCAAACCTAACTAAAAATGAGTAGACGTTGGCCCTAGGGACATCTCAGACTCAATTAGGAGATTATCCTAAGGGGAAAGGTGTTGGAATTTGACAACTGTCAAATCAGTGTCTAGGAAGGGGATTAAGGGCCGAAAGCCCAAAGGTTGGTGGTTACTTAATTAAGGAACGTCTTTGACGGATAACCTCCCACCAATCTTGCCCTGACCTGGCTGATTAGTTTGTGATCAAAGTCTGCATTATACCTCCTATGGACAGTCTAACCAGTTAGGAGTCGTCTGGTTAAAGGTCTACCCTAACTTAGGTTAGAATTTTTCATTTTTTGTTTGTTTATTTGTTTGTTTTTTCTTTGTTTGTGTTTTATTATGTGATATGGCTTATAACAATAATTTTTCCAATTTTAATGGTAATCCATATTACACACCAACCTCTTTTTCAGATATTACCAACCCAGCATATCATAACTTTAACCAACCTAGTGTGCCGGATTGGTCTTATCCGAATCAATATAACCCATGCCCCTAATCTTATAACCATAATTTCTAGAATAATTTCAACTCTTCACAGAGTCAATGGGGATTCACCTCCCTCGATCCAATTTTCAACCAACTTGTCCTCCTTATCCAACTTGTCCACAATATTTCCAAGATTCATACTCAGTTCCACCAGTCCAAAATAGAAAATCATCAATTTGAAAATGAGTATGCGTGAGTCCAAACAACAATCACAAAATCTGATGGACTCACAATTTTACCACCAATTCCAAAATAACACTTCATCTTTTTAAGACCAATCGCAACAAAATGATGAACCTATCAACTATGAAAAGATGCTTGAAGCCATGACTCAGGCTTAAAACGCTCATAATCATGACATAGATATGATGGTCCAATCTCTACATTCCCACGTTTGGCCTGTTCCGATGTCGTTAACCATCTGTTAGAGCTGAAGAATCATGTTGTTTTGGAAAACAAGGTTCTATTTCAGCACAATCATTTGAACTTGCCCAAACTCCCAATTTTGAAAACGATATTGACAGTTTGGCAAGTTATTCCTTTCCTGAAATAGAACTTGAGAATGAATATGATCCTGAGCCTCAACTTAGTGATTCAATTCTGCTTCCTGATTCAATAATGACTCCAGTGTCTTCACCTGATTTCAATCTTTTTCCCGAGTCAACATTGGATCTTGTGCCAATTCATAATGAAATTGAATCGCCCATCTTTGATGATCACTTTATTGAACTTGACCAATTTCATACTTTTGAAAGTCCCATTGATAAATTGGCAAGTTCTCATTTTTATGAAATTGAACTCAATGAGAAATGTGACCTAGATTCTCAAATCTGTGATCCAGTTCAAATTCTCAAATCAATATTGACTCCTGTTTTGTTACCCGACTTGGGTAATATTTTAGAGTCAGTTTTGATTCCACACCTATCATTCTTGAACTTGAATAACCAATATTAAATCACATTCCATTGTTGGAAAATGAATGTGGACTTGAGTTTCAACTTCTTGATTTGGACCCACTTCCTGAATCAATCTCGACTCCTGAACCTTTACTTGACTTAATCACTTTCCTGAGTCGGTATTAGTTCCCGTACTTCCTGAGTCCAAGTCAATCATTTTATCTTTTCACACTCTATTTTGGGACAAGGCGGTTGATAAAATTGACTCTAAAATTAATTATGGAATTTGAAAATTAGATGGGGTAAAATATTTAATAAAAATTATTCATATATATCATTTTAGTGGGTTATATTAGAGAAATTTCTGGTGGGTTCCTCCGAACTCCACGAAAAGTCGATTGGGCCGCATTTCGTGGACCAATCAGACCACCACCGGAACCACCACCTTAAGATAGTATTTTCCTTCCCTGTCTTCTTTTTAATGCATCTATGCATTAATTCATACATTGAGGACAATTCATGAGATAGGTGTGGGGGAGGGTTCTAACATAACTTAGGTTTTTCTTTTTATTAAAAAAATAACATTTTCTTTACTTTTAAAAACTTTTTGAAAATAGAAACAATATTTTGACATATTTTTTGTAAGAAATTAAGTCAATTTTAAGGAATAGGAAAATCAAAATTAGTATTTCTTGAGCTTGGTCAAAATAATATTATTTGTTTGATTTTTAGGGTTAGGAAGATAATTTGTCAAAGTAATTTAGTCTTGATCTTTACCTTAATGAAATATGCACACTTTATACACTTACACACTTAGGGTTCAAAAAACGAAGATTCTTATGCCTTATAAAAAAAAAAGAAAAAAATATATCTATGAAAGATGAACAAATCTAATTATTGATTAGCTATGTGCTTTGGCCTAAGTAAGCCTTGGTATTTATGCAAAAGATGATTAGATAAGTTTGAGAAAAAATATAAAAAAAATCCTCTGATTAAGCTGGGTATTTGTGCCTAATAAAGCATAAGTATTCACGCCTAAAAGTAGTTCATATAATAAAATCCTTAGTTTTGTGTCCTTGTTTGCTCGAGTCTTAAGTCCTTGGGGTGTTTTCTCACCCGGTGTCCTAAGACCGTTTGGTTTGGGAGTCATCGATGAAGGGCTCATTACTTGGGCAGATTAGAAAGCCTAATAAAACTAAGGAATAATACCACCAAAATATATATATATATATATATATATATATATATATATATATATATATATATATATATATATATATATATAGGGCATAAGAGTTAGAGTTTAAGAACCCTCAGTCAAAATTTTCACGGTCACAAGGTGCATATGACTTAGGGTAAAGTAATAGACTAGATGAGAAGTACAATTTGACTCCTTACTTTAATTGATAACAAATATTTGAATAGAGACTAAGTTTAGGAATGAAAATTTCAGTTTTCCTATAACTTATATATTACTTAAATCTTCCAATAATATTTCAAATATTTTTCTTTCAAAATGTGTGTTCAAAATATTAACATTTTTCTTTCTTTTTTTATGGATTTTGTGGGTGCAATCCACTGAAAACTCTCACGAGACAAAACTCATCCTCTAGGGGTAACCTAGAGGTTTAACGGCTTGTTGCACAAGCTCAGTGCAATAGCGTGACCTGCGAAAGTGGTCTAATAATTTTTAGTTTAGTTTTGTAGTTTTGCTCGAGGACGAGCAAAAGATAGGTGTGGGGGTGTGATCGTACATATATTTTGTATTCTTTTCATTACACTCCTACATTTATCGCGTAATAAATCTGCTAATTTCCTTGTCTTAAATATTTATTTTGCAGAAGATAATAATGCAGAGAAAGAGGATTAAACTAAATAAATACCAGTTAAAATCAGATTTAACTGGATCTATTTGGTTAGCTGAGGATGATCCCAGATCTAGTTAGAACAAATCAAGAATTAGGGCAAATGTTCAGCTGAAGATCGAGCAAATCAGAAAGATAACACCAAATGGAAACCGATAAAATTCAGATTTTTATAAATCTATTTTGGTTAGCTAAACATCAACCAAGGATAATATCAAATGCAGAGAGACAAATGGATAGAGAGAATATCAACGGATGAGATGAAGCAAGTTTGACTCAGATTCTGACTGGATACATTTTAATATTTGAATCATAACTTTCGCTACTGAATCTCAAATCTGATGATTCAAGATGATCCAGAAAGCAGACGTATAGGGCTACCACTCTGATGTTGATCACTAATTCTAATTCTATTATTTGATAAGTGATATTTAGCAATTAACATGCCTATAAACTGCAGATCAAAACTGAATATCTACATCAAATCAAGTTTGGAGACAAGGGGAGGATTCAAATTCAGAAATAGCCAGCTTTCCCTATCTTCATACTCCTCTAACCTCTGCATTTCTTCTATAAATACCTGCAATCTCAAAGGTAAAGGACGACCATGCAGAGATAGGATTTAGTCCAGTTTTTCATTCTTTATAGTGTAGGTTTTTGTTTTCTTTTTATGTAATTTTAATTTCTTTGTAAGCTTAGGTTAGATTGAGATTCATGTAAGTAAGAGAGAGAGGCTTATGTTGAGAGTGACACCAATGTACCTCCTCCTTTCTTCCATCGTTTCTACAAGCAATAAAAGGTAACTTTTTTTATGTTTGTCTTTACTTTTGTTTCCTTATTCTTCTTTCTACTTCTCCTCTTTTGGTTATGATGAGCATTCAAGTGAATCTAGAAGCATCAGTATAACAATGTTTGTGTGAGTGCCAACGATATTTCATGATGATGTTCTCCTCCTCAAGACTTCGTATCATTTCATTCTTATTCGTCTTGATGATGTAATGCGAATGGGGACTGAGCTCGATCTTATGGCTTATGCGTTGAACGCCTCCGAAGCAAGGTAGAACATGCAAGGGTTCCAGGTAAGTCATCAACCAAAGAAGGTAAGTAACTTTTAGGTTATCTTTCTTTTCTTTTATTCTTTAGCTTCAATATCACAAGCTCCAACCATCTTTATCACTCTTTTCCATTTCTTTGTATATAATCTATTTTTCATTTTTTTCATCTTCTTAATCTACCATCTTCTTCCTAATTCAACTTTAACAATTTTTATTTTTAAGAAACTAAAGAAGAACTTTAACCATTAATGGTAGCATAAAAGAAAACTTACTAAAAAAAGCTTCCATCGCTAGTCCCTCCTTGTGGATCACGACCCGCATAGCCACTTGCTATTGTGGTAGAATTGAGCACCTTGCACATCCTATTCTTAGATTTGAAATTCTATATTTTGTGTGCAGGTAAGAACTCAATCAAAATTTTGGCGCCGTTGCCGGGGAGGGACGGTAAGCAATTCTCTTTAAAAGTTTACATTTTTGTTAACTTTCTTCTTTGTTTTTTGTACAGAATTAACAACAAGGAATTCTTGCTGCAGTGGACACATAAGTGGCCTTGGACTTTGCTCAAGAAAGCAGAGCCAAGAAGCCCTCAGATTTGCTACATTCCCGTGGCAAAACTGAGTGAACTACTAACCTGTATTTTTGCAGGTTGGCTGAATTGAAAATCTGAATTTCTGTAGCATTTATCTCCTTATTTGACTCACTGTATATTGATAGGTAGTGAAAAATGCATAATTGTCATCATATATACCATCACATTTGCACATTTATTCATATTATAATGCACATTTATTAATATTTCGTTATTTAATGTGTGCAGGCCTCAAATTATCAATTTAATAAGAATTGAAGCTTAAAGAGCCCAAAAGCCCAGATCCAAGCCCATGTTTGAAGCCCAGATGAAAAAGCGCAAATACAAAGAGTCAAAATGCAAATACAAGGGCTAAAAATTGCAAATATCAGAGATAAGAGAAGGATAGACTTCTATCCAACCCTAAACACTTGCAGATGAGGATAAAAGCCCAAGATAAAGAAGAATTTCGTGGAAAGAGGATTTAAAGAAATCTGGATTAAGGGTAACTTGATTACCAAGTTATCTCGAAAATCCAGATTAAAAGGCCAGGATACATATTCCAGAAGCAAAATCCCACATGGACGGACCAGGAGAGGCCACGCGCCAAAGCGCGTGGCCAGACGTCACTAAATTGCCGCAAATCCGCGGCAAAACTTGGGTTTTTGCGGCAAAGTGGATGAGTCAGGCTACCAGATTTCGTTGGCGACTTCATCCGGGACTCCTCTACATTCTGCACTATAAATATCTCTGCAGGCGCAGCAGAGAGGGGCATCCAGAGACGATTAGGGTTTTCTGTAGCCACTTTTATTTAAAGTTGTAATTTTTATTTCATGCTCGTTGTGGAGAAGAAGGAGACGATTGTGTAACCGGAGATTCATCTGAAATAAAGGTCACTCTTTTGTTCTCTTTTAATTTCTGCAAATTTTATTTCTTTTTGTGATCTCTTTGATTTTCAATCTGTGATCTCTTCTTGCTTTCTTTTTCTTTATTTTGCAATCTTTCTCATTAAATAAAAAATAAAAAAAATATATAAATAATTTGAAAAGAAAAAAATAATGATGAAGAACTAATCCTCTTAGTGGTTTGCTGAGATTCTTAAAGCAACCCTAGAGCAATTAAAACTTGATCTGATTAATGAACATCTCTAGAAACCCTAGGTTTAAAGGCAACTAATTCTAGAAGATTAAACAAATACCTAGAAATCCTAATCTAGGTTGCATATTAAAAAAACTTTTCATGACTTCAAACTTAAGAACTAGGACAGCATAAATTTGAGATTAGTCTTCTATTAGGCTGTACCTAGATGTTAGGATGAACCATAGTTGGTTTTTGAATAATGCAACTTAGTTAGAATCGTGTATTAATTTTTCTTGCTTGATATATTTGTAATAACCTAGGGTGAATCATATCAATCTTAAGATGAAGATCAAGCTCTTTAATTTGCAATAGGGTTGTGGTAGAAAATCAGCAAAACCACATCTTTTACATCATACATATCAAGATCTAATCTCTTCTCTCCTATTTTTGAAGACACAGAGGAATCGAGTCGAAAAGCTTGCATCGCATCCTTCCCTGAGGATCACGACCCGCTTGAGCCCTTGCTACAGCGGATTCATATTGAGACTAAGAATTCTGAACTTTATTTCAATCTATAAAATCTTAATCAAATTTTGGCGCCGTTGCCGGGGAAGGAACGGCACGATTTCCTCGTTCTAATCATTCTTTATTCTTTCTGTTGCAGGTACAGAGAACAGGAAACAAAAACAGAGCAGCAGAAAGGACATACAGCAATCCAGTGCCTCTGCCCTCGAAGGCAGAGCACCTGGACCTACTAATTTGCCGCAGAAACGCGGCAAAAGCCGCAGATCTGCGGCAGTAGTAGTGAACTACTAACCTGCTTTTCTGCAGGTTGCTCTGCATTGCAAAATTTTCTTACTGCTGTGATTAAATTTCTCTGTTATCACTCTGCAACTGCTAATTAATAACATTAACCCATTTGTTGAAAATAAAAAAAAAAATTAGACTCTTGCATTTAGGGCACGTGTCTATTTTAATTCTTTTTAATTCTGTTGAAGAGTGCTGGCGACAAGGTACGTTTGCATAGCATATAGATTAGGAAACACTCTTGGTTGTTTACTGCTTTCTTGAGTGATTACTTTTCTACAGCTTTACACGTACACTAATTCATCTTAAGGGCATACCCATAAGCAAGATAAGGTGGGGATTTCATCACCCTTCCTTGGCCCACAAATCATATCCGTCACACTCACAACCCTAACCTTAAGTAAAATTTGACTAGACGTTGGCCCTAGGTTAACTCGGACTCAATAGGAGATTGACCGAAGAAGGAAAATTGTTCGAAATTAACCCTTGTCAAATCGGTGTCTAGGCAGGGGATTGAGGGCCGAAAGCCCGAAGAACGGTGGTTATTTAATTAAGGAACGTCTCTGACGGAAAACCTCCCACCGGTCTTGCCACCTACCTGGCCGATTAGCTTGTGGTTAACGTCAACAATAGACCTCCTAAGGACAGTCTAAAGTTAGGAGTCGTCTAGGTCAAGGCTTACCCTAGATTAGGTTTTTTGATTGTTTTTCTTTTGATTGATTGGGTGAACTTGTTTGCTGATTGTGCATGCCCGCTTGGTCGAGAGACCCACTTACATCCAGGCTAACTAGAACTAGTTCACCACCCGAGCTCAAGCCCGACCCACACATGGCACAACCAATATCACTCCAAGATAGGTTCTATCCTATTAGGACCTCTCTTCCTTCTTGCATCAAGTTTAACGATGAAGGTGTTGACCCATTTGAGCTTAAGCCACAATACATCAACACCCTTCCGAAATTTCATGGACTTGACTCCGAGGATGCATACTTCTTCATAAGGGAATTTGAGGAAGTATGTCTCATGATGAATATTCCTAAGTTAGGAAAAGATGACATCAAACTTAGGTTTGTCCACTTTGCTTTGAAGGATTTAGCAAAGAAATGGCTCTACAGTCTAGAGGCCGGTTCTATATCTTCTTGGGATAATTTTGTTAAGGCATTCTTAAAGAAATTTTATCCTGTTCACAAGACTGCATTGATTAGGAAGAATATCCTACAGTTTAAGCAGACAGCCAATGAGCCCTTTTGGAAATACTTCGAACGTTTCAAGGACCTCCTTGCCCAATGCCCTCACCATGGGATAGAGAAATGGCGATTATGCCAAGTTCTATATGATGGATTAGAATATCAAACTAAAACGTTGTTAGAATCCATGTGCCAAGGAGGATTTCTGAAAAAGGACGAAACTGATGGATGGCAATTGTATGAGGAATTAGCTGAAAATACCATCCAATGGGAACCTACTCCTGAAAAATTTAGGACTAATGACCCTACTTCTTCAAAAGGAGGTATCCATTCCATTGAGGCCAACATAGCAACTGATGCTAAGTTAGCTGCTGTTATGCGAAGACTTGAGGCTCTTGAAACTAAAAAGTCAGTCTCTGTGAACCAAGTCAGCCCAACAACTTCGGCGGGCTGTACTTATTGTCAAGATATGAACCATATGTTCGAGGAATGTCCTGTTTTTATCGCGCATCAAAGCTTGCCCGAACATATGAGTGCGGCCTTCACAAGGCCCGCCAACAATCCGCCCGCCAACAATCCATATTCGCCCACCTACAATCCCGGTTGGAGAAACCATCCCAATTTGTCATGGGGCCAAAGTAACAATGATCAAACTAGGCCCAAATTCTCCAACAATTTTCAAAATCCGCCCTATCAAAATCCTCCACCCTCTTTCCAATATTCGCAAATGGAATCAAGACTCTCCAATATGGAAAGAAAGGTGGACACTCTCGTTAAAAGCAATGACGCGCTGGCTCAAGTTTTGACTAGGATAGAGATGCAAATGAATCAGCAAGAAAGGCAAAAGGGTACTCTACCTAGTCAACCATTCCCAAACCCTAGGAACTCTAGTCAAGCTCACTTGGCTGAAGAGAATCATATGAGTCAGTGCAATGCAATTCATACATTGCGGTCGGGAAAACAAGTTGATAACCAAGTATCAACACCATCAAGTTCTAAACAAGCATTCAGCTTGCCTGATCCCACTCCATCTCAACTTGATGCCAACAACACGAAAAAAGACAAGTCAGCCGAAGATATGCACAAGCCCATCGCACCCTACCCAAATAGGCTTAAAGATAAGCAATGTGCACAAATGGATAAGGTACGCGAGATTTTAATCAAGTCAAGATCAATATACCTCTTCTTGATGCAATTCAACAAGTCCCTAAGTATGCCAAGTTTATTAAGGACATGTGCACAAAGAAGAGAAAGACTAATGTGCCCAAAAAGGTTTTTCTAGCCACTAACATTAGTGAGCTTTTGTCCAACCAGATCCCTGTCAAGTATAAGGACCCTGGTTGCCCCACCATCTCTTGCACAATAGGTCAAACTGCAATTAAGCATGCACTTCTTGATTTGGGAGCAAGTATCAACTTACTCCCCTTCTCAGTCTACCAACAACTTGGGTTGGGCGAACTTAGTCCGACTAAGGTTACAATCCAATTAGCTGACCGATCCATAAAAATTCCCAAAGGAGAAATTACCGATGTGCTCATCCGAGTTGGGGAGTTTATCTACCCAGTAGATTTTGTTGCTCTGGAGACCGAACCTGTATCCACTCTTCGGTCTCAAACTCCCGTTATCCTAGGGCGTCCGTTCCTTGCAACTGCAAATGCGATCATAAATTGTAGGAATGGATCCATGAGGTTGACCTTTGGAAACATGACTAAAGAGGTCAATGTCTTCAACCTGGAAAACCAATCTCGTAAGATAAAAGACCAAACATTTGAGGTGAACTTCATTGAGAACATTTGTGAAAAAGAAAGTGAAAATGAGTCTCTATTTCTTGACAAGTTATTTGAGGATAAGTGCGATTTTAGTGATAAGATGACACATGTTGAGGATTATAATTTTAAAGTTCCCTTTAAAAAACGAAGATTTGATCCAAGTATCTTCAAAGAGCCAAGCACTGAAATATCGCATGAGAATATAGTTCAAGAAACTCCGATTGACTTAACTTTCGAAAGTCTCTTTGAAGAAGAACTCCTATGTTTAGATACACCGATTAAGGAGATGTTGGTTAATTATTCACTTCCAGGGAAAAGTGTTGATTTAAGTTTTGAGGAGATGTACGGAACTGAACTAGAATTTCTCGGCAAGGAAGTTCCAACTGAAAGGTGTGATGAATTTTTGAATAATGGAGGTGGACATAAGATGAGGAAGAGCCTAAAGAAGATGAAACTGGGGGGAGAGAAAGTTAAAACAAAAATGTTGGTCTCCCCATTGTGCCTTATAAAGAGAACCCATTGGAATGATGGGAAACGAGCTAGAGGGATGAATCCTAAGCAGCTCTAGGTGAGAGTGATACATGTGTTGTACATATTATGGTATACTATTATTCTTTGCCTCTCTTTACATTTTTCTTCATGCATTCATACATTTCATACATTGAGGACAATGCATGAGATAAGTGTGGGGGAGGGTTTACTAACATAGAAAAGATTAATTAATAAAAAAAAAATATTTTTCTCTTTATTTGTGCTTCATTTAAAAAAAAAAAACTTATAAAAAGGATAATACTTTGACTTATTTTTTGAAAGAAATCTAAGTTAGTTTTAAGGATTAGGAAAATCATGATTAGGTCTAAAAACTTGGTCAAAATAAATAAATTGTTTAAATTTTAGGTATAGGAGGAGAAATTGAATAATTAGTTAGTCTTGATTTTTACCTTAATGAAATGTGCATACCAAATGCATATCTAGGATTCTAAGACAAAGACCTTGTGCCTCATAAAAAAAAAAAAAAATCACCAATTAAGCTGATACATGTGCCTCAAGAAGCATAAGTATTCATGCCTAAAGGTGAGTAAATAAAATAAAGTCCTTAGTTTTGGGGCCTAGTTCACTCGAATTTGAGTCCGCGGGGTGTTTTCTCACCTGGTGCCCTAAAGCCAACCGGTTTGGGAGTCATCGACTTTAAGTTCGTTACATGGGTGGATTAGAAAGCCTAAGAAGACTAAGAAATATAATATATATATTAACACATCTAATAATCAATTAGTTAGGTATGAGGGCCTCAAGAAGCCTTGATACTTATACGAAAGAAAATTAGATGAGTTATACATGCCAAAAATATATATATATATATATATATATATATATATATATATATATATATATATATATATATATATATATATATTAACACATCTAATAGTCAATTAGTTAGGTATGAGGGCCTCAAGAAGCCTTGATACTTACACGAAAGAAAATTAGATGATGTTATAAAAATAATAAAGAGGCATGAGAGTCCAAGTTTAGGAATTCCTAGATTCACAAGGGTGCGTATGACTTTGGTAACGAAAAAGACTATACAAACATTCAATTTTAATCCTTACCTAAAATGGAAAACAATTAACTTTATAAAGACTAAGTTTAAAGAATGAATAAAAATGATAATCCTAAAACTTATAGACTACTTAGTATCTTCAATAATAATTCAAATATTTTCCTTTTTATGGATTTTGTGGGTGTAATCCGCTGAAAACCCTCACGAGACAACACTCGTCCTCTAGGGTAACCTAGGGGTTTAACGGCTTGTTGCACGTGCAAAGTGCAACCGTGATTCCTACGAAAGTGAGTTAGCTAGGTTAGATTTCTCTCTTTCTTTTTGATTTTTACTCGAGGACGAGCAAAAAGATAAGTGTGGGGGTGTGATAGGTAGTGAAAAATGCATAATTGTCATCATATATACCATCACATTTGCACATTTATTCATATTATAATGCACATTTATTAATATTTCGTTATTTAATGTGTGCAGGCCTCAAATTATCAATTTAATAAGAATTGAAGCTTAAAGAGCCCAAAAGCCCAGATCCAAGCCCATGTTTGAAGCCCAGATGAAAAAGCGCAAATACAAAGAGTCAAAATGCAAATACAAGGGCTAAAAATTGCAAATATCAGAGATAAGGGAAGGATAGACTTCTATCCAACCCTAAACACTTGCAGATGAGGATAAAAGCCCAAGATAAAGAAGAATTTCGTGGAAAGAGGATTTAAAGAAATCTGGATTAAGGGTAACTTGATTACCAAGTTATCTCGAAAATCCAGATTAAAAGGCCAGAATACATATTCCAGAAGCAAAATCCCACATGGACGGACCAGGAGAGGCCACGCGCTTTGACGTCACTAAATTGCCGCAAATCCGCGGCAAAACTTGGGTTTTTGCGGCAAAGTGGATGAGTCAGGCTACCAGATTTCGTTGGCGACTTCATCCGGGACTCCTCTACATTCTGCACTATAAATATCTCTGCAGGCGCAGCAGAGAGGGGCATCCAGAGACGATTAGGGTTTTCTTTAGCCACTTTTATTTAAAGTTGTAATTTTTATTTCATGCTCGTTGTGGAGAAGAAGGAGACGATTGTGTAACCGGAGATTCATCTGAAATAAAGGTCACACTTTTGTTCTCTTTTAATTTCTGCAAATTTTATTTCTTTTTGTGATCTCTTTGATTTTCAATCTGTGATCTCTTCTTGCTTTCTTTTTCTTTATTTTGCAATCTTTCTCATTAAATAAAAAATAAAAAAATATAAATAATTTGAAAAGAAAAAAAATAATGATGAAGAACTAATCCTCTTAGTGGTTTGCTGAGATTCTTAAAGCAACCCTAGAGCAATTAAAACTTGATCTGATTAATGAACATCTCTAGAAACCCTAGGTTTAAAGGCAACTAATTCTAGAAGATTAAACAAATACCTAGAAATCCTAATCTAGGTTGCATATTAAAAAAACTTTTCATGACTTCAAACTTAAGAATTAGGACAGCATAAATTTGAGATTAGTCTTCTATTAGGCTGTACCTAGATGTTAGGATGAACCATAGTTGGTTTTTGAATAATGCAACTTAGTTAGAATCATGTATTAATTTTTCTTACTTGATATATTTATAATAACCTAGGGTGAATCATATCAATCTTAAGATGAAGATCAAGCTCTTTAATTTGCAATAGGGTTGTGGTAGAAAATCAGCAAAACCACATCTTTTACATCATACATATCAAGATCTAATCTCTTCTCCCCTATTTTTGAAGACACAGAGGAATCGAGTCGAAAAGCTTGCATCGCATCCTTCCCTGAGGATCACGACCCGCTTGAGCCCTTGCTACAGCGGATTCATATTGAGACTAAGAATTCTGAACTTTATTTCAATCTATAAAATCTCAATCATATATATATTTCTAACACAACAATAAAAAGTTGATTGTAAATGCTAAAAATGATTTAGACTTTGCATTTAGGCATGTGTCTATTTCATTTCATTTTCTATTTACTGTTGAAGAGTGCTGGAGCCAAGGTATGTGTGCATAGAATTTAGTATAAGGTTCATTCTTGTATGAAAATTTGCTTGAATGTTACTTTTTTCTATATACTTGTACACTGCACTAAATTGATTTAAGGGCTTGTCCTATAAACAAGATAAGGTGAGGAAGTCATTACCCTCCCTTAGCCTACAAACAATCTCCTCACTCACTAACCCAAACCTAACTAAAAATGAGTAGATGTTAGCCCTAGGGACATCTCAGACTCAATTAGGAGATTATCCTAAGGGGTAAGGTGTTAGAATTTGACTCCTGTCAAATCAGTGTCTAGGAAGGGGATTAAGGGCCGAAAGACCGAAGGTTAGTGGTTACTTAATTAAGGAATGTCTTTGACGGATAACCTCCCACCAATCTTGCCCTGACCTGGTTGATTAGTTTGTGGTCAAAGTCTGCATTATACCTCCTATGGACAGTCTAACCAGTTAGGAGTCATCTAGGTCAAAGGTCTACCCTAACTTAGGTTAGAATTTTTTTCTTTTTTGTTTGTTTATTTGTTTGTTTTTTCTTTGTTTGTGTTTTATTGTGTGATATGGCTTATAACAATAATTTTTCCAATTTTAATGGTAATCCATAATACACACCAACCTCTTTTTCAGATATTACCAACCCGACATATCATAACTTTAACCAACCTAGTGTGCCGGATTGGTCTTATCCGAATCAATATAACCCATACCCCCAATCTTATAACCATAATTTCCTGAATAATTTCAACTCTTCACAGAGTCAATGGGGATTCACCTCCCCCGAGTCCAATTTTCAACCAACTTGTTCTCCTTATCCACCTTGTGCACAATATTTCCACGATTCATACTCAGTTCCACCAGTCCAAAATAGAAAATCATCAATTTTGGAAATAAGTATGCGTGAGTCCAAATAACAATCACAAAATCTGATGGACTCACAATTTTACCACCAATTCCAAAACAACACTTCATCTTTTCAAGACCAATCGCAACAAAATGATGAACCTATCAACTATGAAAAGATGCTTGAAGCCATCACTCAGGCTCAAAACGCTCGTAATCATGACATAGATATGATGGTCCAATCTCTATGTTTCCACCGTTTGGCCAGTTCTGATGTCGTTAAACATTCTGTTAGAGCTGAAGAATCATGTTATTTTGAAAAACAAGGTTCCATTTCAGCACAATCATTTGAACATGCCCAAACTCCCAATTTTGAAAATGATATTGACCGTTTGGCTAGTTGTTCCTTTCCTGAAATAGAACTTGAGAATGAATATGATCCTGAGCCTCAACTTAGTGATTCAATTCTACTTCCTGATTCAATAATAACTCCGGTGTCTTCACCCTATTTCAATCTTTTTTCCCGAGTCAACATTGGATCCTGTGCCAATTCATAATGAAATTGAATCGCCCATCTTTGATGATCATTTTATTGAACTTAACCAATTTCATACTTTTGAAAGTCCCATTGATAAATTGGCAAGTTCTCATTTTTATGAAATTGAACTCAATGAGAAATGTGACCTAGATTCTCAAATCTGTGATCCAGTTCAAATTCCCGAATCAATATTGACTCCTGTTTTGTTACCCGACTTGGGTAATATTTTAAAGTCAGTTTTGATTCCCACACCTATTATTCTTGAACTTGAATCATCAATATTAAGTCACATTCCATTGTTGGAAAATGAATGTGGACTTGAGTTTCAACTTCTTGATTTGGACCCACTTCCTGAACCAATCTCGACTCCTGAACCTTTACTTGATTTAAGTCACTTTCCTGAGTCGGTATTAGTTCTCGTACTTCCTAAGTCCAAGTCAATCATTCTATCTTTTCACACTCCATTTTGGGACAAGGCGGTTAACAAAATTGACTCTAAAATTAATTATGGAATTTGGAAATTAGATGGGGTGAAATATTAATAAAAATCATTCATGTATATATCATTTTAGTGGGTTATATTAAAGAAATTTCTGGCGGGTTCCTCCGAACTCCACGAAAAGTCGATTGGCCCGCATTTCGTGGACCAATCAGACCACCACCAGAACCACCACCTTAAGGTAGTATTTTCCTTCCCTGTCTTCTTTTTAATGCATCTATGCATTAATTCATACATTGAGGACAATGCATGAGATAGGTGTGGGGAGGGTTCTAACATAACTTAGGTTTTCTTTTTATTAAAAAAATAACATTTTCTTTACTTTTAAAAACTTTTTGAAAATAGAAACAATATTTTGACATATTTTTTTGTAAGAAATTAAGTCAATTTTAAGGAATAGGAAAATCAAATTAGTATTTCTTGAACTTGGTCAAAATAAGATTATTTGTTTAATTTATAGGGTTAGGAAGATAATTTGTCAAAGTAATTTAGTCTTAATCTTTACCTTAATGAAATATACACACTTTATACACTTACACACTTAGGGTTCAAAAAACGAAGATTCTTATGTCTTATAAAAAAAAATATATATATATATCTATGAAAGATGAACAAATCTAATTATTGATTAACTAGGTGCTTTGGCCTAAGTAAGCCTTGGTATTTATGCGAAAGATGATTAGATAAGTTTGAGAAAAAAATATAAAAAAAAAATCTCTGATTAAGCTGGGTATTTGTGCCTAATAAAGCATAAGTATTCACGCCTAAAAGTGATTCATATAATAAAATCCTTAGTTTTGTGGTCTTATTTGCTCGAGTCTTAAGTCCTTAGGGTTTTTCTCCCTCGGTGTCCTAAGACCGTTTGATTTGGGAGTCATCGATTAAAGGCTCGTAACTTGGGCAAATTAGAAAGCCTAATAGAACTAAGGAATAATACCACCAAAATATATATATATATAAATAAGGCATAAGAGTTAGAGTTAAAGACCCTCAGTCAAAATTTTCATAGTCACAAGGTGCATATGACTTAGGGTAAAGTAATAGACTAGATGAGAAGTACAATTTGACTCCTTACTTTGATTGATAACAAATATTTGAATAGAGACTAAGTTTAGGAATGAAAAATTCGGTTTTCCTATAACTTATAGATTACTTAAATCTTACAATAATATTTCAAATATTTTTATTTCAAAATGTGTGTTCAAAATATTAACATTTTTCTTTCTTTTTTTTATGAATTTTGTGGATGCAATCCACTAAAAACCCTCACGAGACAAAAACTCATCCTCTAGGGGTAACCTAGAGGTTTAACGGCTTGTTGCACAAGCTCAATGCAATCGCGTGACCTACGGAAGTGGTCTAATAATCTTTAGTTTAGTTTTGTAGTTTTGCTCGAGGACGAGCAAAAGATAGGTGTGGGGGTGTGATCGTACATATATTTTGTATTCTTTTCATTACACTCCTACATTTATCGTGTAATAAATCTGCTAATTTTCTTATCTCAAATATCTATTTTGCAGAGATAATAATGCAGAGAAAGAGGATTAAACTAAATAAATACCAGTTAAAATCAGATTTAACTGGATCTATTTGGTTAGCTGAGGATGATCCCAGATTTAGTTAGAACAAATTAAGGATTGGGGCAAATGTTCAGCTGAAGATCAGAGCAAATCAGAAAGATAACATCAAATAGAAACCAATAAAATTTAGATTTTTATAAATCCATTTTGATTAGCTAAAGATCAACCAAGGATAATATCAAATGTAGAGAGACAAATGGATTGAGAGAAGATTAACGGATGAGATGAAGCAAGTTTGACTCAGTTTCTGACTGGATATATTTTAGTATTTGAATCATAACTTTCGCTACTGAATCTCAAATCTGATGATTCAAGATGATCCAGAAAGCAGACTTATAGGGCTACAACTCTTATGTTGATCACTATTTCTAATTCTTTCTTTGATAAGTGATATTTAACAATCAATACGCCAACAAACTGCAGATCAAAACTGAATATCTATATCAAATCAAGTTTGGAGATAAGGGGATGATTCAAATTCAGAAATAGCCTGCTTTCTCTATCTTCATACTCCTCTAACCTCTGCATTTTTTCTATAAATACCTGCAATCTCAAAGGCAAAGGACGACCATACAGAGATAGGATTTTGTCTAGTTTTTCATTCTTTGTAGTGTAGGTTTTTGTTTTCTTTTTATGTAATTTTAATTTCTTTGTTAGCTTAGGTTAGATTGATCATGTAAGTAAGAGAGAGAGGCTTATATTGAGAGTGACACCGATGTACCTCCTCCTTTCTTCCATCATTTCTGCAAGTAATAAAAGGTAACTTTTTTTATGTTTGTCTTTACTTTTGTTTCCTTATTCTTCTTTCTACTTTTCCTCTTTTGGTTATGATGAGCATTCAAGTGAATCTAGAAGCATCAGTATAATAATGTTTGTGTAAGTGCCAACGATATTTCATGATGATGTTCTCCTCCTCAAGACTTCGTATCATTTCATTCTTGTTCGTCTTGATGATGTAATGTGAATGGGGACTGAGCTCAATCTCATGGCTTATGCGTTGAATGCCTCCGAAGCAAGGTAGAACATGCAAGGGTTCCAGGTAAGTCATCAACCAAAGAAGGTAAGTAACTTTTAGGTTATCTTTCTTTTCTTTTATTCTTTAGCTTCAATATCACAAGCTCCAACCATCTTTATCACTCTTTTCCATTTCTTTATATATAATCTATTTTTCATTTTTTCATCTTCTTAATCTATCAACTTCTTCCTAATTTAACTTTAACAATTTTTTCTTTTTAAGAAACTAAAGAAGAACTTTAACCATTAATGGTAGCATAAAAGAAAACTTACTAAACAAAGCTTCCATCGCTAGTCCCTCCTTGTGGATCACGACCCTCATAGCCACTTGTTATTGCGGTAGAATTGAGTACCTTGCACATCCTATTCTTAGATTTGAAACTCTGTATTTTGTGTGCAGGTAAGAACTCAATCATCATGCTACTATAAATTCATCTTCTATTGATAAACATGTTGCTTGCTCCACATCTTCTTTTATTGAAAATGATATATGCGTCTTGAAGAAGAGTGTAGATTGATTGGGCTCAACTTTGAGAAAATGTGTCATGAAGCACACACGATTGGTATTCATGTTTCATAAGAAACATGCTCCACATATTCATGCACACAAACCACGGCATACACATGCTAATCATGCTCATGCACATGATTTTATGTATACTAATGTGTACAGTTGTACACATTGTGGACGTACAGGCGACCTTGCAAAGTTTTGTTATGATAGAATAAATGCTACAAATTTTGCAAGTAAATATATTTGCGTTAGAAAAGGCGCTAACCCCATAGACCCAAGAAAGTAATGGGTACAAAAATTCACTCCTAGTTCATTTGTTATAGGTGTGAGCTCTCACAAGACGTGAGAATGTTGGTGCCTTGATAGTGAATGCTTTCCGAGCTAAAAGATCATAATTATAGATGTGTCAAGGGATGTTTTGGTGGAAGAACCGCCATGATTTTGGAGACCTAGAGACTAGATTATATAGTTTGGTAACTATCTCTAACTCTCATTTTGTTTACATGTTTTTATTGTTGATTATTAGCATGCTTTTGGTTTTAATATTCATTATGTTAAATGCAACGTCAGTAGACATGTGATATACATAGATAGCCTTTGAGATGCACCCATATTCATATAGATTCATATTTTTGTATTCTCATTATTGTTTAACTACTATGTATATCCTAGTTCTAATAGCACATGCATTTAGCCTAATGATTAGTTTCTAAAACTGCATATTTCATACCACATCTTCACATTTATTTAATATTAAATTTTGCTAATAAATACCTCTCTTGTATGTTTCTAGATCCATGGTGTGTAATGAAAAAGAAGACCCTAAATCACCATTTAATGGGTGATTAAAGGCCTATACTATAGCCATCGACTTTGGAGAGCAGTTTTGTCAAAACAAGGGGCCCAAAATAAAAAACCAGACCATGCAGCTGACAGGGAGACACGCGAGCGGCTCGTAGCAGGCGGTGCTGCACGTGCCGTTCTGGTATAGCCGTGAAAAAGCAGCTTATGCTGCATTTTTGCCGCCATACGGGTGCGGCCGCGCCCGTGCTTTAGGCCAGGGGTTGTCGCCCTGGCCCCCATTCCCCTGGTGTCTATAAATACCCCCTGGGGTTCTTCAGATCAAGATATCCAGAGAGTAGTGTAGTTTTCATTTCATGTTGTAGTTTAAGGTAGTTTAGTTTAGTTCTTCTTCTTCTTCCTCTTTGTATTTTTCATTTCTTTTAGATCTTGTAATAGGAGAGAGAGTGATACATGGTTGGAAAGTAAGACTTCTCGTAATAGAAGATGACAAGCTATGAAAGGTTCCCTCTTTACCTCTCTTTATTTTCTTTCTAAATCCTTTTACATGTTTAGCTAATTTTCTCTTATGGCAACTAACTCCTAACCGCTAACTTGCTAACTTCTTACTTGATAATCCACATGAATCTAATAGCCTCTACTTGGCCTTACTCTTGCAAGAGCCATTGATGGCTCATGATGATAGATCTAACACTCTAACATCCTAACTCTCTAACAAGCTAACATTACTTTACTTCATGCTTACTCTTGTTTAGTTTTGATGGTTTAAGTGTAGCTTACTCTTGTTTTGTTGAGTTTGGATGTGATGAGTTAACATATGGGTCATACTTTGAAAAGCTCTTGAACCAAGGACTAGTGATGGCTAATGATACATGTGAGGCAACTATCACTAAGAGGTTACCATGTTGGTGGAGTCATTAGTAGTTAGTAGCCATGAGTTTTCTTTCTTTTTTCACTTTGTTTTAGATATAAAAGCAAAATCACAAATATATTCTTTTCTATGTTTTCTACTTCTTTGTTTTCACCGTACTTCTCTTTTCATTCTTTGTTTTCTTTTCTTTTTATTCTTTCAAACATTGAAGAACCGTTAACATACACATGAACATACCGTGTAAGCTTCTATCGCCTCCCATCCTTATGGATTCGACTCGTTTTAGTCTCTATGCTATAACAGAAGTATCGAGGAAGCCAAAGCATACACACTTTAACTCTTGATTTTAAAATGATCTATTTTGTGTACGGTTTTCCCCCGATCAAATTTTGGCGCCGTTGCCGGGGAAGGGAACGGTTTGATTTCATGTTTTTATTAACTTTTCTTCTTTATTTTGGTGTGCAGGTTATATTCTTTAGCATTACAGAAGTCCACACTTTCTCTTACCTGGTTGGGTAAATTCTTATATATTCTTATATTCTGCTGCTAATTTTAATTTATATTACATGCTTACTGTAATAATTTTAAGAACTAAAATACTACAATTAGATATTTTAAAATGGTTAGAAATTTGCATCTATGCACATGTCAATTTTCATTCTAATATACTGTATTTTATTCTTCTGTTGTTGTGATCTTGATGGAGATATACATATTGCATAGCATACAGTTAAGACAAACATGTGGGTGATCTACTCTCTTTGTGTGTTTATTCTTACCTATATTGCACACTTGCACGAATTGAACTTAAGGGCAAAACCCAATACAATATAAGGTGTGAAAGTCATTACCCTTCATTAGCCCAAAAGTCACCTCCCCACTCACACAACCCAAGCCTAAATAAAATTTGCTAGACGTTGGCCCCTAGGGACATCTCGGACTCATCTAAGAGATTGACCTAAGGAGAAAGTTGTTAGAAGTTGACTCTTGTCAAATCAGTGTCTAAGGTTGAGAATTGAGAGGTGAAACCTCGAATAATAGTGGTTTGGCATAATTAGGCCCATTGCTCCGGCACAGATACCTCCCACTGATCTTATTCCTATCTAGCCGATTAACTCGTGGTCAGATTCTGACAATGTACCCCCGTGGACAGTCAACCAGTTAGGAGTCGTTTAGGTCTAAGTCAACCCTAGCATAGGCTTGTTTTCTTTTTCTTTCTTTATTTGTTTGTTTATTTGTTTTATTTTTTGTAAATTGTGATATGGACTTCAACAACAATAATTTTTTCCATTCAAATATGAATCCATATTTCACCCTGACCTCATTTGACTCAGATAATTTCGACCCGGCTATGTACAACATGAACCAACCTTATATGCAGAATTGAGATTATCCGACTCAATATGTGCCCTAGTCCCAATACTATGAACAAAACTAGAATATCATCACCACTCTTCACTGAGTCAATGGGGATACAACTCCCCCCTATTACGGTCAACCACCTTACCAACACCAGCTTCATATACTCCTTCCTCCGAACAACCATTAGAAGAGCCAATTGACTGGGAAAAGAGGATGGAAGACTTAGAGGAACTCGAGCGACGAATTCAAAATCTAGAGGACTCAAAATCCCATCAAAGTTTTCAAATCCATGATCCGTACTCCATTTTCTATGTCCCACAGTAAGAAGAACATACAGACATAGAAAAAAGTATGGAATTCATGATTCAGTTCCAAAACGATCCTTTTAATATAATAGAAGCTAGACTTAGTCGATTGGAAAACATGTGTAGGAATAAGGAAACTCTCCCTACCCAATCTTTGACTATTGCTAATTCTTCTAATCATATTGATGAAAACTAAAAATCATGAAATATTGAAGACTTTGACCAAGATTCAATTTCACCACAAAACCTTGAACTTGACTAATATCAACTCATTGACAAATTGGCAAGTTTTTATTTCAATAAAATTGAACTTGAATATGAATGTGAACCCGACCCAAAACTTTATGATTCAATTCCAATTTTTGAATCTATGTTGACTTCGGCATCCTTACCGAAGTTGGAGGCATTGCCTGAGTCAATATTAATTCCTGTATCCATAGATTTTGAGATTGAACCGCATCTTTTGGATTGTCATACTGCATTGTGTTGGCCCAAAGGCCTTCGACTCTAGTTTTGATGATGATTAACTCATGTAGTTATGTGTACTAATAATCTTGTGATGTTTTAGTTTCAGATCATTAGCCAAGATATTAGTTGGTGATAGCTTCAACAAGATAGTTTGGAAGCTTTCACAAGGTGATTCAAGAGCCTAAGCATCAAAGATGACATCTAGCACTCATTGGAGTCAAGCTTGGTGAATCACGGTTTGGACCGAGTCAACTTGGAGACGGCGCTCTACAAGAAGACTTAGGTATCCCTAGTTTAGTTTGTGTTTAGATCCTAATTGTAAAGATTAGATTAGTATGATATGTTCAAGTTCACAACACACACGTTTTATGTTTTGACTTTAGTTTTTCGGTTTTAGGTTTAACCGATCTTGATTTTCATGAATAGATAGATCAAAACAAGTTTACATGGTTTAATGTATATATGATTTGTTCTATATACACGCATGCTTTAATTTCCTAGACAAACTTAGTTTTGACTCCTTTATTCATGTGTTATATGTTTTGGTATTTTTGACAAAACATATTTTGGAATTAACGACAAAAACTATGATATATATCTGTTTTATGTATATTGGATTTCTATCCATATGCATCATGCCTAAATGTTGTTTAATATCATGTTTTTGTACTTGGAAGAGTTTTGAACAAAACGTATTTTCTATTCAAAATCCAAGTTTTAGAAAATACAGTTTTTGATTTTTGGTAAAAATGATTAGACACAAAAATAGTTCATATTGATTGATATTTGAGCTAAACTTTTTACCACATGTTTATATATCAATGCAAAATGATAAAACTATTTTGGTGATTTTTAGAAAAGATAAAAGAATTTTTAAACATATTTCTAATTGAATTTTCTGTTCCAGGCTTCAACCAAGTCGACTAGTAACCTGACTAGTCGACTAGGGCTGAGGTCGGTCGACCGGGCCGGTCGACCGACGTGCACAAATCTGTGCACGTTTGGCAGCTTTGGGACGGTCGACCGGACTGAGAGCAGAGCTCTCTGTTTGTTTCGGTCGACCGGGCCGGTCGACCGGTAGCTGCCAACGGTCAAAAAATGACCGTTGTGCGGTCGACCGGGCGGTCGACCGCCAGGGTATTTCTGACAGTTCTGCTGCCAACGGCTATTTTCTAGATTAGCCTATAAATACCCTTTTGGCAAGAGTTTTTCTCTAAGATTTTTTGTGCGAATTTTTACATACTCTCTGGTGTTTTTACTGTAATCAAAAGAAGTTTTTGAGCTTGAATTGAACAATCCTTTTGGTGTTTTTATTAGGGTTTGGAAAATCAAAGAAAGGGTTTTGGGAAAAGATTTTGATTGAACTTCTCTATCTTAGTTTCAGTTTTTCCCAAGGATTTTTCTTTGTGATTTCTGATTTCCATTCCTTTGGTTTTCTCCACACTTGAGCAAAAATCTACTATCTAAATCTATAGGATATTTGTATGGGAGAAGATATAGTTTGTGGTTGTTGTTTTAGACCACCAAGTTGTAACCCAATCTTTTCTTAGCTTTGTGCTTTGGGTTGTATCCCTCAAGTTGTGAGGTGATCCTTGTAGTGGTTTGTGATTGGGAGTTTGTTGTATTGGCTTGGAGTTGTGCCTCAAGGAGGAGGTTGTGATTGTAAAGAGAGAAGTTGGGTACTCCTTGTGAGAGTTCTTTGTGGACTTGCTAGTGAATTAGAAATCCTTCGTGTGTCGAAGGCGGGGATGTAGAGCTGGGTGCTCGAACCTCGAAACATATCTCTGTGTTTGCGATTGATCCATTGACTCTCTCTATCTCTCTCTTTACTTTGTGTATTGTGCAAATTGCTATATCTTATACTTGCTTGTGTGTGCATCATTGTTGTAATTGCAATTAGTTTTTAAATTCCGCATTAAGTTCACTAGATTAGCATCGTCACCTATTCACCCCCCCTCTAGGTGACATTTCAATTGGTATCAGAGCTAGTGCTCCTGATATTTAGGTTTAACCGCCTAGGAGTGATCTTGGTTTGCTAATCTTCATTTGCATATTTCATTTGCACACATATTGTTGCACTTATGGCTAGCCCTCCTATGTTTGACCATTTTAGACTTGATACATGGAAGGTTAATATGAGTAAACATTTAAAAGACCTAGGACATCTTGTTTATCAAGCCATTACCATAGAATCCCTCCCAAATAGTAGCAAGCATAAGAAGGCCAATGCATTAGCACTTAGAGCACTTAGGGCATCTCTTAATGAATCTCTTTTACCCGTTTTTGATCATTATGATTCGGCTTTTGCAGTTTGGAGCATCTTGACTTCTCCCGAACTTCCAAGGATTATCAACAAGATGAGGAGATCTAAGAGAGAAAAGTCCGAAGAGCAATGCCTCATGGTCCAAGGGAAGAACTCCCTTGAGGTACAATCGGATTCTCAAATAGATGATAGCTCTAGTTCATATTGTCATGGATGTTTTGAAGTTCAAACCTTAAATATGGAACTTGTTCAAAAGCTTGAAAATTTGTTAGAAAAACATGATTTGTTGAAAGATGATAATCTTGTTTTGAAAAATGAATTAAAGGATTTATGCTCTAATTTTGAATTGATGTTGCAAGAGAAGGAAGAGATTGCAAGTGAACGTGACTCACTTAAATCTCAACTCGAACTTGCTTTAAAGGAAAATGAATTCTTGAAAAACAAAAATGATTGTGATGATGTTGTAAAGCACAATGAGATTTTATCTTCAAAATTAGATTTTACTTTTAAAGAAAATCTCACATTGAAAAATGATATTGATGCAATTACAAAAGAATTGGATTTGGTTTTGATTAAAAATAAATCCTTGCAAAAAGAGATTGATGTTTGCCATGCTAGTGTAGCTTCTTGTTCTAGCACACCTATAGCATGCTCCACTTTATCTTCTAACATAGAAAATGATATAAATATTTTGAAGAAAAGTGTTGATTGTTTGGGCTCCACTTTGAGCCAATGTGCTTTAAATCATACACGATTGGAATCTTTGGTTCATAAGAAACAAGTTTCATCCTTGCATGCACACCCAACACGGCATACACATCTCATCACGGACACAATCATAACATGTATGCTCATGTGTACACTTGTACACATTGTGGTTGAAAAGGCCACCTTGCTAGATTTTGCTATGATAGATTACATATTGAAAATTTAGCAACTAATCTTGTTTGGGTTAGGAGAGATACTAACCCCCGTGGACCCACAAGAAAATGGGTACCAAGATCCACCTCTTTGATGTTTGATGTAGGTGGAGGCTCTCGCATAACGTGAGAGTGTTGGTGCCTTGAGGTGGATGCATTCTAAGCTAAAAGGAGAACCATTTGGATGCTTAACTCTCAAGGAGATTAGGTGGGAGGACCACCGGGTGTTTTGGAGACATGGAGAGTTGCCCTTTCGGTTTTGGTAACAATCTCTTACTCCATTTAGTGTTTACATGCTTTTTACGTTCATCTTTTTTTTGCATGTTGTGTTTTATTATGCTTGTGCCATATTCATTAGATTAAGGTTGTACATGTTTAGCTACTTGAGCACCCATGCTTCATATGGATCTATATTTAGTGTCTCACCTTGTTTAAACTAACATGTATGCTCTAGATGTAGTGCACATGCATATGCATAATGATCATTTGATGTTCATGATTGTATGACTTTCATTTTAATGATTCATGTTTTGAATAGTGTGTTTATTGCTATGCATGTATTGCAATTTGAAATCTCCATTGTTTAGATGAATCCATAATTTGTGTTTTCACAATTGTTTTGATATTATGATTCTTATAGCATGTGGATTTACATAATGATCATTTTTAGAATATTGTTGATTTATGACTCGTTTTATGCTTAATGATTTGGATATATGCTTAGATGTTAGTTCTCATTAAAACTAGGATTTATACTTGTACATAGAATGGGCCACAAATAAACCTTTATATATGTTTGTGCTTGGATGCCTATTTGTACCCATTAGATGTTCTAGTATAGTCTAGTTTTGATGATTCATGCATTCAAACATGTATTCCTATTTTTGATGTGTTTTCTATGATTAAGTGTTTTCACTTCATGTATATGTCTATTTTGCCAAACCTTAAGATATACATGTATGCCCCTTGAGTCATTTGCTTTTCATGCAAATCTATATTTTGGACTCAATTGTGTTTAGGGATATGTATGTATACTTTTGTTTTGTCAAAACATACATATGCCTTGGAGTTTAATTTGTTATGATGATTTTCGTGTCATTGAGGAAATTTCCTTTAGTAATGAAGATTTAGTTTTTCATGTGTTCATATTTTAAAGGAATTTTAATTGAGCTTGATTGTCAAATTTTCATGATTATGTGTTTCACATTATACTTGTACACTCACTTTATTAGTTTACTCATGATTTGTTTTCATGAGACTTTGACTTGGGCTTTATGGATTTGAGTGTTTAGTGATCATGTGATTTTCATGTTTCATGAAAAACATTTTTGTTATTCCTTGCTTAAAGGATTTCATACTAGTTGATTCATATAACTAGTTCGTATTCTTCAATTTGGTAGAGTTTTTCAAACAAACTATAATTTCAAATCTATTTTTGAAAAACCCCTACCATTGATGGGCGGTTGGATGGGAGATCATGCTCATGTATGCTTTAGAATGAAAATTATCTTAAACTTGATCATGAATTGGGTGGTAGTTGATATGAGTCATACACTTGATCTTTTGTTGTTTCAATTGGTATCATTGAATCCTTTCAATTGGTATCAATATGACATCTTTTTGTATACTCATATATGTTTGTGTTTTATATATGTATGCTTGCACCTCACATAGTATCAAATTTCAATTGATATCTATCTTTTACATACATATATATAGAAGATTTATTTGTGCTTACTATATCCCTATATTTTTAAGCACAAAACCTTGTTTATAATAAGCTTGAATTTTAAATGTGTTTCAATTGATTTAATTTTCAATTGGTATCTTATCTCAAGCATTCGCATATTTTTGTTTGGTATTTCATAAAAGGAGAAATCTAGTATTTCATTTTTCAGTTGGTAACAAATATTTTCAATTGGTATCAAGAAGCTTGTTGTTTACTAAAAATTGGTATCAAGTTGTTTTTTTTTATTGTCTATTGGTATCATGTGCTTTATTTTCAATATGGTTTATTTTCAATATGTTTTATTTTCAATTGGTATCTAGTTTACTCTAGATATGTTTCTTTTTGATATAAAATGTTGTTTTTTTTATTTCAATGCCTTGCTTAGATTTCAATTGTTTAATTTCAAATTGAATTTGGCATTACCTAAATTTTGTTATTTTCATTTGATATCATAATGACCTTCATAGTTATATGTTTTAATTGGTATCATATTGGTTTTGATTTCACCCCTTAGAATAGTTTATTGGTTCCTTGTTTCAAACATTTTGGGGGAGAAAACTTTGTTTCTATCATGCTTGTTTTTACCCCTTTGTTGATGATTGACAAAAAGGGGGAGAAGAATTTGGAAATTAATATGCATGATTTAGTTTGGAGAAGAATTTTGGAGTTCATATGCATGATTTATGCATAAGTTTTCTATTTTATTGGTTGTTTTATTTTCATTGGTATCAAGAGCATGTTTTTAGTATCAAGAGTTTTTGGTAACAAGAGCATGGTTTGATAATTTATTTGTTTATTTAATTGGTATCAAGAGCATTTGTTTTATTAGTATCAAGAGCATGTTTCATATGCATATTCATTTTATGTCAGGAATCTTGTTTATATGCATCTCTATTGTTTGTTTATCTTTATGCATGAGTTAAGGGGGAGCTTCTTTGAAGCTTTACTTTAATCCATGCATATATAACTCCATGAGTTTTGTCATCATCAAAAAGGGGGAGATTGTTGGCCCAAAGGCCTTCGACTCTAGTTTTGATGATGATTAACTCATGTAGTTATGTGTACTAATAATCTTGTGATGTTTTAGTTTCAGATCATTAGCCAAGATATTAGTTGGTGATAGCTTCAACAAGATGATTTGGAAGCTTTCACAAGGTGATTCAAGAGCCTAAGCATCAAAGATGACATCTAGCACTCATTGGAGTCAAGCTTGGTGAATCACGGTTTGGACCGAGTCAACTTGGAGATGGCGCTCTACAAGAAGACTTAGGTATCCCTAGTTTAGTTTGTGTTTAGATCCTAATTGTAAAGATTAGATTAGTATGATATGCTTAAGTTCACAACACACACGTTTTATGTTTTGACTTTGGTTTTTCGGTTTTAGGTTTAACCGATCTTGGTTTTCATGAATAGATAGATCAAAACAAGTTTACATGGTTTAATGTATATATGATTTGTTCTATATACACGCATGCTTTAATTTCCTAGACAAACTTAGTTTTGACTCCCTTATTCATGTGTTATATGTTTTGGTATTTTTGACAAAACATATTTTGGAATTAACGACAAAAACTATGATATATATTTGTTTCATGTATATTGGATTTCTATCCATATGCATCATGCCTAAATGTTGTTTAATATCATGTTTTTATACTTGGAAGAGTTTTGAACAAAACGTATTTTCTATTCAAAATCTAAGTTTTAGAAAATACAGTTTTTGGTTTTTGGTAAAAATGATTAGACACAAAAATAGTTCATATTGATTGATATTTGAGCTAAACTTTTTACCACATGTTTATATATCAATGCAAAATGATAAAACTATTTTTGGTGATTTTTAGAAAAGATAAAAGAATTTTTAAACATATTTCTAATTGAATTTTCTGTTCCAGGCTTCAACCAAGTCGACTAGTAACCTGACTAGTCGACTAGGGCTGAGGTCGGTCGACCGGGCTGGTCGACCGACGTGCACAAATCTGTGCACGTTTGGCAGCTTTGGGACGGTCGACCGGGACGGTCGACCGGACTGAGAGCAGAGCTCTCTGTTTGTTTCGGTCGACCGGGCCGGTCGACCGGTAGCTGCCAACGGTCAAAATATGACCGTTGTGCGGTCGACCGGGCGGTCGACCGCCAGGGTATTTCTGGCAGTTCTGCTGCCAACGGCTATTTTCTGGACTAGCCTATAAATACCCTTTTGGCAAGAGTTTTTCTCTAAGATTTTTTGTGCGAATTTTTACATACTCTCTGGTGTTTTTACTGTAATCAAAAGAAGTTTTTGAGCTTGAATTGAACAATCCTTTTGGTGTTTTTATTAGGGTTTGGAAAATCAAAGAAAGGGTTTTGGGAAAAGATTTTGATTGAACTTCTCTATCTTAGTTTCAGTTTTTCCCAAGGATTTTTCTTTGTGATTTCTGATTTCCATTCCTTTGGTTTTCTCCACACTTGAGCAAAAATCTACTATCTAAATCTATAGGATATTTGTGTGGGAGAAGATATAGTTTGTGGTTGTTGTTTTAGACCACCAAGTTGTAACCCAATCTTTTCTTAGCTTTGTGCTTTGGGTTGTATCCCTCAAGTTGTGAGGTGATCCTTGTAGTGGTTTGTGATTGGGAGTTTGTTGTATTGGCTTGGAGTTGTGCCTCAAGGAGGAGGTTGTGATTGTAAAGAGAGAAGTTGGGTACTCCTTGTGAGAGTTCTTTGTAGACTTGCTAGTGGATTAGAAATCCTTCGTGTGTCGAAGGCGGGGATGTAGAGCTGGGTGCTCGAACCTCAAAACATATCTCTGTGTTTGCGATTGATCCATTGACTCTCTCTATCTCTCTCTTTACTTTGTGTATTGTGCAAATTGCTATATCTTATACTTGCTTGTGTGTGCATCATTGTTGTAATTGCAATTAGTTTTTAAATTCCGCTTTAAGTTCACTAGATTAGCATCGTCACCTATTCACCCCCTCTCTGGTGACATTTCACATTGATGGGAATAGAATGTGAAGTTACATTCTTTGATTTAGACTCAACTCTTGAACCTAAATCGACTCTCGGACCCAATGTTGATTTTTCTGAGTTAGTATTGGTTCCCGAACTTTTCATTTCAAAACCCAAATCATCCATTCCACGAAATCACATCCTATTGTTGGACCAAGGTATTGACCAAATGACTCAGTGATGATCTTCCAAGATTGGTCATGTAAAGGGAATAATTTTCATGATAGGATCTTGCATGATCCTATTAAAATTGGGGATTATAAATATGTTAATACAAAAGAGGTCAATAAAGGTGGATTCCATGAGCCGCCACGTTATCTTGAGTGGGTAGCAACGCTTGGCCCAATCAGACCACCACCGGAACTACCACCATGAGGTAATTTTCCTTCTCTCTCTAGTTGCTTCATGTATATACACATTCACGATGCATTGAGGACAATGCATGAGATAAGTGTGGGGGAGGGTCTACTAACATAGGCAAATTTATATTTTCTTTTTTTTTACACTTCTTCTTAGGAAATTTTTACAATTTTCTTTTATATTAAAACTCTTTTCTTTTCTTTTTACAAAACTTTTTGACATAAGGGAAATAGTTTTAATTTATTTTAAAAAAATTAAGATTATCTTAGAAACTAGGAAGACCTAAAATTATGAATTTTTAAATGAAGTCAAAATAATAGATCTTGTTTAAGTTTTAGGATAAGAAAGTAAGATTGAAAAAATAATTTGATCATGAATTTTTTATCTTAGATTTATGCACTTCACACATACACAATTTTTAGGATTGAAACAAAGACTGAAAATGTCATAAAAATATATTAAAAAATAATGATGATAATAATAACCAATTATTGAAGTTGGGTAATTATGCCTAAGGAAGCATGATTATTCACACCTAAAACGGTGGATAAAAATAAAATAATCCCCTTTAATTTTGTGGCCTTATTTACTCGAGTCCTTAAGTCCGAGGGATATTTTCTCATCTGATGCCCTAAGATCATCTGGTTTAGGAGTCACCGGCTAAAGGCTCACTACCCGGGTAAATAAGAAATCCTAAGAAAACTAAGGAAAGAAAAAAATAAAAAAATAAAAAATATATAAATATACAAAAATCAATGGCATGAAAGTTTGAGTCGTATCCCAAAAAGCTTCACTGTTCACAAAGTGCATATTTTCTAAGAGTTTTATGAAAGATCAAGGAATCAATTCAATTTTAAATTCTTACATTTAATTTAGAACAAGATTTTGCATTTCGACTTAGTTTAAGAAAAAATAATTTCTGGTTAACTAATTCCTTGGATCACTTATATTTTCGTAAAAATACTTCAACACTTTTTTCTATTTCAAAATGCATTTTCAAAATACTAACATTTGATTTCTTTCTTGATGGATTTTGTGGATGTAATCCGCTGAAAACCCTCAGGAGACAAAACTCCTCCTCTATGGGAAACCTAGAAGTTTAACGGCTTGTTACACATACTCAGTGCAATCGCGTCACCTGCGAAAGTGGTAAAATAATTTCTTTAGTTTTTTGTTTTGCTCGGGACGAGCAAAAGATAAGTGTGGGGGTGTGATTAGTCTCTAAAACTGCATATTTCATACCACATCTTCACATTTATTTAATATTAAATTTTGCTAATAAATACCTCTCTTATACGTTTCTAGGTCCATGGTGTGCAATGAAGAAGAAGATCCTAAATCACCATTTAATAGGTGATTAAAGGCCTATAATATAGCTATTGATTTTGGATAGCAGTTTTGTCAAACCAGGGGCCCAAAATCAGAAACCAGACCATGCAGCCGACAGGGAGATACGCAAGCGGCTTGTTGCAGGCGGCGCTGCACGTGCCGTTCTGGTATAGCCGCGAAAAAGCAGCTTATGCTGCATTTTCGCCGCCATACGGGTGCGGCCGCGCCCGTACTTTGGGCCAGGGTTGTCCCCCTGGCCCCCATTCCCCTGGTGTCTATAAATACCCCCTGGGGTTCTTCAGATCAAGATATCCAGAGAGTAGTGTAGTTTTCATTTCATGTTATAGTTTAAGGTAGTTTAGTTTAGTTCTTCTTCTTCTTCCTCTTTGTATTTTTCATTTCTTTTAGATCTTGTAATAGGAGAGAGAGTGATACATGGTTGGAAAGTAAGACTTCTCGTAATAGAAGATGACAAGCTATGAAAGGTTCCCTCTTTACCTCTCTTTTTTTTTTTCTCTCAAACTCCTTTTACATGTTTAGCTAATTTTCTCTCATGGCAACTAACTCCTAACCGCTAACTTGCTAACTTCTTACTTGATAATCCACGTGAATCTAATAGCCTCTACTTGGCCTTACTCTTGCAAGAGCCATTGATTGCTCATGATGATGGATCTAACACTCTAACATCCTAACTCTCTAACAAGCTAACATTATTTTACTTCATGCTTACTCTTATTTAGTTTGATGGCTTAAGTGTAGCTTGCTCTTATTTTGTTGAGTTTGGATGTGATGAGTTAATATATGGGCTATGTTTTGAAAAGCTCTTGAACTAAGGACTAGTGATGGCCAATGATACATGTGAGGCAACTATCACTAAGAGGTTAGCATGTTGGTGGAGTCATTAGTAGTTAGTAGCCATGAGTTTTCTTTCATTTTTCACTTTGTTTTAGATAAACAAATAAAATCACAAATATATTCTTTTCTATGTTTCCCACTTCTTTGTTTTCACCGTACTTCTCTTTTCATTCTTTTTTTTCTTTCTTTTCATTCTTTCAAACATTGAAGAACCGTTAACATACACGTGAACATACCGTGTAAGTTTCTGTCGCCTCCCATCTTTATGGATTCGACTCGTTTTAACCTCTATGCTATAACGGAAGTATCGAGGAAGCCAAAGCACACACACTTTAACTATTGATTTCAAAATGACATATTTTGTGCACGGTTTTTCCCCGATTACCTAATGATCATGTTTGTTTATATTTTATACTTCATGTTTTGATTGCTTGTTTAGATATACTTTTCATTAAATCTTGTGTTTATACTTATATAATTAGTGAGCCACACTTGATTATTAGGTATTTGTGCTTCATTACTCATTTGTACTCATTAGATGTACATATATAAGCTAGTTTTGATAATACTTGTATCTTTTCTTGTTATCCCTATTTTGTACATATTTTCATGTTTAGCTTCATGTATATGCTAATTTTATCTAAAATTCTTAGATATACATGTCTATCCTAGAGTCACTTTTAGTTTATGTTTGGGATATGTATGTATACTTTTAGTTTCTACAAGACATGCATATACTTTGATGCTTATTTAGTTTTTTGATGAAAATTTTAGTTTTGATGATTTTCATGTTTATAAGAAAGGATTTTTGATTGAGCTTCAATGCCTTATTTTCATGATTTCGTTGATTACATGATTTTTGTACACTATATATATGTTTTGTTTACTTATGTTTTGATTCTTAAGTCTATATGAGCTTTATCAATTTTTAAGTGTCGATTTTCATGCAGTTTTCATATATTATGGAATATATATTTGTTTTATTACTTGCTTGAAGGATTTCGTACTAGTTTTTAAAATTTTCATAAAACTAGTTTCGTTATTCTTCAATTTAATAGAGTTTTCAAGTATGCTATAAGTATTTTCAAATCATATTTTTGAAAATCCCTACCAACCAAAGGGCGGTTGGATGGGCGACCATGCCTTATATACCCTTATTAAATATCTATTCAAACATGTGCATAATAGGGTGGTAGGTATAAGTTATACATGATCTTAATGAAAATTTATTTTGTATACTCATACTTGTTTTCTATATGTATGCATCTTAATTTCAATTGATATTATTTTGCTCTGATCACAAATACATATAGATATTTTTTTTGTGTGCTTATTTTATAATGTCCATACATTTTTTGGCACAAATTATTTTTATGCTAAGCTTTATGTTCTTAATGATAATTGATATCGTTACAAGCTTATGCATAATTTTATTGGTATCTCATAAAGGGGAAGAAAAATTATTGTTTTACCTTTCAATTGGTTTTATTTTCAATTGATATCTTGCTTCCACTCTTTATGATGAAAAATATTTTGTGTTGGTATATGCTAACATTTTCAATATTGGTATCAATAATCTTAAATTGGTAGTTTTCTCAATTTGGTATCGTTATTGCAAAATAGTTTTAGTATTTACCTAAAAATTTGGTTTTTTACTTTCAATTGGTATCATGTCTTTCTATTGGTATTAATTGTAAAAATATTATTTTATTTTAATAAAAAGATGGTTTCACTTGTAATTGATTTTTTTTCAATTGATTATTTTTATTGGTATCAATATTTTGTTTTAAATATGTTTATTGGTTTTGTTTGTTTGTCTTCACCCCTTTGTTGATGAGTGACAAAAAGGAGAGAAAGATTTAAGATTATATATGCATGTTTTATTCTTTAGTGTTTATGCATATATATGTACATATACATGTATATATATGTACATATACATATATTATTTTTATTTGGTATCTTGAGCTACATTGCATATCTTTAGAGTTTTATTCATATGCATGAGTTAAGGGGAGCTTTTATGAAGCCTATCCTTAATTAATGCATGTATAACCTCATAAGTTTTGTCATCATCAAAAAGGGGGAGATTGTTGTCCCCAGAGGCCCTTCACTTTAGTTTTGATAATGACTAACTTATGAAGGTTAGTTTGCTAATGAGCTTGTGTTTAATAAGTTTCAGATATTGATCAAGATCTTAGTAGAGATTTGACTTCAACAAGAGACTCACAGTCAAAGTATTGAAGCAAACAAGTGCGGATTCAAGAGCTCGAGCGTCAAGATCGCATCTAGCACTCGAATGGAGTCAAACCCTATGGATCAAGTTTAGATCAAGTCATCTTGAAGATAAAGATGGACGAGAAGACTTCGGTTTGTTTAACTTAGTTTATTGTTTTAGATCTTGTATATATTGGCCCAAGAGGTTATACTCTCCAATTATTTTGTGTTTTGATGATGACAAACCAAATAAGAGCTATTTGGTACTAATGAATTTGCTTAAGATAAGTTTCAGGATAAGTACCATGTTTGGAGGCCATTGCTTGCTATTGCAACAACTTCTAGGTTCATGAAGCTATGAAGGCATATTGCACATCAAGAAAGGATCATAGAAGAAGAAGGCTCTAGCTAGGATAGCATGGCTCAAAGACTTGAAGATTGCTCAAGAAGTCCTCAATTATTTTGTTTTCAGTTTTATAGTTTGTTAAGAATAGTGGATAGGTTTGAAGCTCTATCACACACGTTTTTGCGCACATACTTGATCCAAAATAATTTCTTATATTTTATACAAAAATATTTTGCATACAAGATTTTGCCTACAGATATATATTTATGTTTTATGCTAATCCCTGTTCAAAAGTATTTTTGTCAAAATCAAAATCCCTTTAATTTTCTGTCAAAAACCTAGTTTTTGACCTGAACCAGTCGACCGGACAGTCGACCGGACCTATGACAGGTTTGGCCGGTCGACCGGCCCAGTCGACTGTAGTTCTGGGTGTACATGTATCAGTGTGCACGTTTTTGCGGTCGACCGCACGGTCGACCGACTGTAACCCAGTCTGCTCTCGGTTAGTTTGGGTCGACCGGGCGGTCGACCGCTGGCCTGCAACGGTCAGATTTTTTGTACGTGCGGTCGACCGGCCAGTCGACCGGACTAGCCGTTTGAACAGTAACGGGCATTTTTCTGAGCTGTTTTATTTTGTCTTTTTGTGTTTAAAGATTTGATTTAGGGATATATTTTGAATCTAATATGACTTAATTAGCCTTAAGATTGTTATTATCCCTAAACCCTAGCCCTCTCCTATAAATAGGGGTGTTTGGGGAGAGATTTTTTTTACAACAACAATTTTTGCAAGAAAAATTCAAAAGTTTAAGGCATTCAAAAGAGCTTTGTTTCTTGATTTTTGTGCTGAAATTCTCTCTCATTTTCTGAAGTGGTTTTTGAAATTCTCTCTGATTTAATTTTCTTTCTTCACTTCAACAAGAGCTTCATTCCTACTCAGTGTTCTCTAAGGACCTTTTGTAAGGGAAGAGACATTTGAAAGAGAGAGTTTGTGGTCTTTTGACTACTCAGAAATTGCTTGTAATCGAGATTGTGGAGTTGGGTACTCCGGTGTAATTGTGATTTCTTTGTGATAGTGGAAGTAGCTAGAATCCTTCTGGGGAAGGCGGGGAGTAGAGCTGGGTGCTCGAACCTCGATAACATATCCTTGTGTTTGCGATTGGTTTACATTCTTGCACTTATTACTTGCTTATCATCATCATTGCTATATTTACTTGCTTCCATTCATCTTGTGAATCTTGTGTGGTGATTGTTACATCTTAATTTTTTTAATTTGTCCATTGATTAGTATTATCACCTATTCACCCCCCCTCTAGGTGATTTTCAATTGGTATCAGAGCTTGGACTCTAGGTTTTGGCTTAACATCCATAGAGAGATCCTTAAAATTTGCTAATCAACACTCTCATTCATACATTCATACACTAGTAAACATGGCCGATAACATTAAAACCCCTCCTAAATTTGATGGACTAAATTTCCCTATTTGAAAGGTTAGGATGACTATATTTTTGCAATCTTTGGGTAGCTTAGTGGCCAAGTCCTTGACCAAACCCTATGTAGCACCCGATGGTGATGAGAGCACTTGGACCGACTTCAACTTTAGATAATATGAGGCTAACTCCAAGGCCCAAAACTCCCTATTAACCGCCTTGAATGAGGATGACCTTACACGGGTAATTCATTGCCAATCCGCCTATGAGATTTGGCAACACTTATTGGTCACACACGAAGGGACTTCACAAGTCAAGAGAGCTAAGATAGATCTCTTGAGGTCCCAATATGAGTCATTTAAAATGATTGATGATGAGTCTATTGATAGTATGATTACAAGGTTTACTAAAATCACTAATGGTCTTTCTTCCTTAGGTGATGACATCTCCAACGATCAAAAGGTGCGGAAAGTGATTCGGGCTCTTCCGTCTTCATGGGAGATAAAGGCCACCACCTTAAAAGAATTGAACGACAAGGACGAGATGGACCTCATTAGTCTCATTGGGAACCTAAAGACCCATGAGATGGAAAAGAAGGCAAGAGAAGAGGCCACTACTTCAAAGAAGAAATGCATAACCTTCAAGACTTCGTCCACCAATGATGACGATGAAGAAGACGAAGAAGATGATGAGGAGCTAACTCTACTTGTGCGGAATGTCAAGAGGTTGTACCGGAAGAACAAGCTCAACTTCCGGAAGAAATTTGAAGGCAAAGAGGAGAGAAGGATCATTTGCTACAATTGCCGCAAACTCGGACATATCATGGCGGATTGCCCGGAGTTTAAGAAGAAGATGACTTCCTCTTTCAAGCCAAAGAAGCCGGAGGAAAAGAAAGCATACAAGGCAACGTGGGATTCGGAGAGCGAGTCCGAAGAAGAGGTGGATACGGCGAACATGTGTTTCATGGCAAACACACCTAAGGTAACCCCTCAATCTCATGATGATGAAGATGATGAATTAAGTAAGGAAGTTCTTGTACATGCTTTTGTTGAACTTTCCGAAACTTATGATAACAAGAAACTTGAATGCTTAAAATTGCAAAAAGAAGTTGCTTTTCTCAAAAATCAACTTGCTATGGTTTCTAAAGAAAAGGATGATATTTCTTCTAATCTTATTTCTATTGAAAATGAGTTTAATGCCTACAAGGTTTCTTGTAAGGGAAAATCTCCTATTGTTGATGAAAAAGAAATTTCTTCTTTTAAATCTAAAATAAATGATTTTGAAAAAGTTTTAAATGATTGTGCTTTTAACACAAAGAAACTTGAGAACATGTTTTCTAAAAAGCACATCTCACATGTTAAGTCTACTCATGCTCACACTACACATACTAAATCTTTTCATGCTCACAACTCTCATGCTCACAAATCACACACTCATTATGCCTTCAAATATGGTAGAGTATATAGATGCACATATTGTGGTAAGAATGGACATTTAGCTAAATTTTATTATGATCAAGTTAATAGATCAAATAATCTTGTTTGGGTTAATGAAACTAACCCCCTAGGACCCAAGAAAATGTGGGTACCAAAATCAAGTCCTAAATTATTTGATGTAGGTACACACCAAGGCTCCAAGACGTAGGGAGCGGTGGTACCTTGATAGTGGTTGTTCAAGACATATGACGTGGGACATCAACAACTTTACAACCCTATCAAGGTACATGGAAGGTGACTCCGTCACCTTCGGGGATGACTCCAAAGGAACTATCATCGGTATAGGTAACATTCAAATTGGTGCATCTCCTATTATAGAGAATGTTGTTTTAGTAGATGGTTTAAAACATAATTTGCTTAGCATTAGTCAACTTTGTGACCGTGGACTTAAAGTTGTTTTTGATGATTCCTCTTGCAAGATTTTTGATGTTAAATCCGATGATTGTATTCTTACCGGTTTTTGTGATAATAATGTTTACATTATTGACATGCTTAATTTAGATTGTTCTACTAAATGCTTGAATGCTTTTGATGAAAATTCTTGGTTTTGGCATAGAAGATTAGGACATGCATCTTTTGACCATCTTGCTAGAATTAATTCTAAGGATTTAGTAAAGGGTATACCTTACTTGAAGTTTGAGAAAGACCGCATTTGTGGTGCGTGCCAACTTGGGAAACAAACCAAGTCTTCCTTCAAACCAATTAAGGATATCATGACTACTAGGCCCTTAGAACTAATTCATATGGATCTTTTTGGACCAACACAAACTAAAAGTTTAAATGGTAGTAGATTTGCATTTGTTTTAGTTGACGATTTTTCACGTTTCACTTGGGTTTTCTTCTTGCAAAGTAAAGATCAAACATTTTCATATTTCAAAATCTTTCGAAAAAGGGTGAAAAAGAAAAAGGTTTTTCGATTTTGAGAATAAGGAGTGATAGAGGTGGTGAGTTTGTTAACCAACTCTTCATGACTTATTGTGATGAAAAGGGAATAAAGCATGAAATGTCTTGTCCTAGGACTCCACAACAAAATGGAGTTGTAGAAAGGAAAAATAGAACACTTCAAGAGATGGTTAGGACAATGATAAGTGAATATGACCTCCCTCAATATTTATGGGCCGAGGCCGTAAACACCGCATGCTATATCTCAAATCGTATTTATATGTGTAAGAATTCTTCCAAAACATCTTTTGAAATGTATCATTCTAGAAAACCTAATGTTGCATATTTTAAAGTTTTTGGATGCAAGTGTTTTGTTTTAAATACTAAGGAGAATTTGGGTAAGTTTGATGCTAAGGCTTATGAAGCTATATTTGTTGGATATTCTTCTACTAGCAAAGCATATAGAGTTTTTAATAGATCTTCACTTACTATTGAAGAAAACATGCATGTTAAGTTTGAAGAATCTAATGTGGTTGTTGAGAATGTTGTAGAGATTGAACCATTAGGTGAAGACATGGAGAGACTATCCTTGAAGGACTCACCCGCTCAAGAAGAAAAGCAAGAATCTATTGGTGATGTTCAAGAGGATAAAGAGAAAAGCTCTCAACCGCTTCCTAAAGCTTGGAGATACGCTACAAATCATCCTAAGGAGCTCATCTTGGGTGATGCATCTAAAGGAGTCACAACGCGCTCCAAACTCCATGACCTATGTGGTAACTTTGCTTTCATTTCTCATTTTGAACCCAAAGGCATTCTCGAAGCCGAGACGGACCCATATTGGTTGCTTGCCATGCAAGAGGAACTCAATCAATTTGAGCGCAACCAAGTTTGGCACCTTGTTCCTAAGCCCCACGATAGACCAATAATTGGTACTAAGTGGATCTTTAGAAATAAGATGGATGAGTCCGGAAATGTCATTAGGAATAAAGCTAGGTTAGTGGCCCAAGGTTACACTCAAGTTGAAGGAATTGACTTTGAGGAGACCTTTGCACCCGTAGCACGGCTTGAAGCCATACGGATGACACTAGCTTTTGCATCTTTCAAAAATTTTAAACTTTTTCAAATAGATGTGAAAGTGCATTTTTGAATGGTTTTATTAATGAAGAAGTTTATGTTTCTCAACCTCCCGGTTTTGTTGATCATGTTCATCCCGATTTTGTTTTTAAACTTGATAAAGCTTTATATGGATTGAAACAAGCTCCTAGAGCTTGGTATGAAAGGCTTTCTAGTTTTCTTATTTCAAATGATTTTATTAAAGGCAAAGTAGACACTACTCTATTCACTAAGCATGTTGATAATGATATATTAATTGTGCAAATTTATGTTGATGATATAATTTTTGGTTCTACTAATGAGCTTTTGTGCAAGGATTTTGAAAAGGTAATGCAACTTGAGTTTGAAATGTCTTCAATGGGTGAGCTCAATTTCTTCCTTGGACTCCAAATCAAGCAATTGCAAAACGGGACGTTCATAAGTCAAGCCAAGTACGCAAAGGAACTTGTAAAGAAGTTTGGACTTGAAGGCTCAAAGACTTGCAACACTCCCATGGCAACTACAACCAAGCTTGATAAAGATGACCAGGTAAAAATGTTGATATTAAATTATATAGAAGCATGATAGAAAGTCTTTTATATTTAACGGCAAGTAGGCCGGATATCATGTTTAGTGTGTGTCTTTGTGCTAGATTTCAATCGTGTCCTAAGGAGTCCCATCTTATTGCGGTAAAACGCATTATTCGTTATATTAAGGGCACTATTGGGATGGGTCTATGGTATCCGAAAACCGGAGATTTCTCAATGACGAGTTATTCGGATGCCGACTATGCGGGTTGTAGAGTAGATAGAAAGAATACTAGTGGGACATGTCAATTTCTTGGTAATTGTCTTGTTTCATGGTCCTCTAGGAAACAAAATTCCGTAGCACTCTCAACCGCCGAGGCGGAGTATGTTGCGCGGGGGCTTGTTGTGCACAAGTCCTTTGGATGAAACATACTCTCCTCGATTTTGATTTGCATTTTGATCATATAAAAATATTTTGTGATAATACTAGTACTATACACATGACTAAGAATGCAAATCAACATAGTAAGACCAAGCACATTGAGATTAGATATCACTTTCTTAGAGATCATTTTGAGAAAGGAGATATAGATATTGATTATGTTTCCACGGATTTACAACTAGCCGATATTTTCACTAAACCACTTGATTTTGCTAGATTCTCGTTTATTTGTGGAGAACTTAATGTTTGTGTTATTGAATAGACATATTTTTCATAACCCTTTTTGATGTATGACAAAAAGGGGGAGAATAAGTTTACATGGACAAAAATAAATTTATATGGTCTTGGTTCCATATGAGTTTATATGAGTTTATATATGTTTTTGTTGTCTTGTTTTGTTTTCATGCGTTTTTGAGAATTCTTGTGTTTTGTTAGTATGTGATTTTCATTTGGTATCAATTGGTTTCAATTAGTATCAAGAGCATTTCTTTTATTTTCAATAAATTCTTGTGTTTTTCATATAGCATAATTTGAGGGGGAGTTTTCTCCTCCCCTATATTTTTGTTTATAGCCTATTTGTTTTGTCATCATCAAAAAGGGGGAGATTGTTGGCCCAAGAGGTTACACTCTCCAATTGTTTTGTGTTTTGATGATGACAAACCAAATAAGAGCTATTTGGTACTAATGAATTTGCTTAAGATAAGTTTTAGGATAAGTACCATGTTTGGAGGCCATTGCTTGCTATTGCAACAACTTCTAGGTTCATGAAGCTATGAAGGCATATTGCACATCAAGAAAGGATCATAGAAGAAGAAGGCTCTAGCTAGGATAGCATGGCTCAAAGACTTGAAGATTGCTCAAGAAGTCCTCAATTATTTTGTTTTCAGTTTTATAGTTTGTTAAGAATAGTGGATAGGTTTGAAGCTCTATCACACACGTTTTTGCGCACATACTTGATCCAAAATAATTTCTTATATTTTATACAAAAATATTTTGCATACAAGATTTTGCCTACAGATATATATTTATGTTTTATGCTAATCCCTGTTCAAAAGTATTTTTGTCAAAATCAAAATCCCTTTAATTTTCTGTCCAAAACCTGGTTTTTGACCTGAACCAGTCGACCGGACAGTCGACCGGACCTATGACAGGTTTGGCCGGTCGACTGGCCTAGTCGACTGTAGTTCTGGGTGTACATGTATCAGTGTGCACGTTTTTGCGGTCGACCGCACGGTCGACCGACTGTAACCCAGTCTGCTCTCGGTTAGTTTGGGTCGACCGGGCGGTCGACCGCTGGCCTGCAACGGTCAGATTTTTTGTACGTGCGGTCGACCGGCCAGTCGACCGGACTAGCCGTTTGAACAGTAACGGGCATTTTTCTGAGCTGTTTTATTTTGTCTTTTTGTATTTAAAGATTTGATTTAGGGATATATTTTGAATCTAATATGACTTAATTAGCCTTAAGATTGTTATTATCCCTAAACCCTAGCCCTCTCCTATAAATAGGGGTGTTTGGGGAGAGATTTTTTTTACAACAACAATTTTTGCAAGAAAAATTCAAAAGTTTAAGGCATTCAAAAGAGCTTTGTTTCTTGGTTTTTGTGCTGAAATTCTCTCTCATTTTCTGAAGTGGTTTTTGAAATTCTCTCTGATTTAATTTTCTTTCTTCACTTCAACAAGAGCTTCATTCCTACTCAGTGTTCTCTAAGGACCTTTTGTAAGGGAAGAGACATTTGAAAGAGAGAGTTTGTGGTCTTTTGACTACTCAGAAATTGCTTGTAATCGAGATTGTGGAGTTGGGTACTCCGGTGTAATTGTGATTTCTTTGTGATAATGGAAGTAGCTAGAATCCTTCTGGGGAAGGCGGGGAGTAGAGCTGGGTGCTCGAACCTCGATAACATATCCTTGTGTTTGCGATTGGTTTACATTCTTGCACTTATTACTTGCTTATCATCATCATTGCTATATTTACTTGCTTCCATTCATCTTGTGAATCTTGTGTGGTGATTGTTACATCTTAATTTTTTTTAATTTGTCCATTGATTAGCATTATCACCTATTCACCCCCCTCTAGGTGATTTTCAGTATAAAGATAGTTAGTTTTGATATGCTCAAGTATACACACACAAGTTCAAAAGTTTTAGTTTCGGTTCAACCGGTTTTAGATTTTCAAGAATATACATATATTATTTTCATGAATAGAAGAATCAAAACAAGTTTACATAGTTTATATGTATGTTGGATTTCATCCATATACATTATTGTTTCACATTGTCTAACAACTTATTTGATGTATATCTAGTTCATATTTTCAAGTTTTGTTTTTAACAAAACTTAGTTTTGGATTTATTATAAAAAAATATAGATATGACATTTATCATGTGTATTGGATTCTATACATACACAATATGCTTCGATAGTATTTTTATATCATATTTTTGTATTAATACAAGTTTTAGAGTAAACGTATTTTCATTTCATAGTTTGGTTTATTAAAAAGACAGTTTCCGGTTTAAAGCTGAATTTTATATCACAAAAATTGTTCAAATTGTTTAAAATATGTGTTGAATTTTAGTCACATATTTGTTCTTCAAATATTTATAAGAAATTATTTTTGTGAGTTTTATGTGATTTTATGGGATTTTATAGGTATTTAAAAGCCAACATTTCAAACCCTATAACCCTAATTTTCGAGCTGCTAACGGTCGACCAAACCCTGAATCGATCGACCAATCGATCGACCGACGTGCACAGAAATGCACAGGCCTTAGCGGTCGACTGAGCGGTCGACCGTTTCAGAGAATCTGCTCTCTAAAAATGGCCCCGACGGTCGACCACCGACCCAGAGAGAGCTCTCTGCTTTTGGCCTCGGTCGACCGGGCAGTCCACCGACAGTGAGAAAGATCTCACTGTGCCTTGGGACGATTGACCAACCGGTCGACCGACAACTCTAATGGTCAGAAATCTGACCGTTAGCTAGTCGACCGAGCGATCGACCGACAAGTCAATTTTGACCTGTTCTGAACCCCAATAGCTATATATTCAGACCCCTATAAAAATGGGTCGTTAGGGGTTATTTCCCCCAAGATTTTTAAGAGAAAATTTCTCCATCTTATAAAAGTGTTTTCAGCAAGTTTTTAAAAGAAGTTTTTGTGCCAAAACTCTTACCTTTTATTATTTCAAAGTTTTTGAAAAATCAAAGAAAATCAAGTTTTGAGAATTTTAATTTTTGTTCTTCAATTTCATATCTATCTAGAAGTTTTTCCCAAGTGTTTTTTTTGTAATTTCTTTTCCAAAACTTTGTTTTCCACATACTCGAGTTATCATCTCAAATCTATTTTTAAGATCTTTGTATTATGAGAAAATTATTTGTGATCTTTCAAGATCACCAAGAGAGAGTTTGTGATAATTGGATCACCAAGTTTTATTTCTTCTTTTCTTTGTGTTAGGCTTTGTACCTTCCCTCTTATGTAAAGGTGATTGTATTTGAAAGAGGAGTTGTGTACTCTCGATGTTGAGTTGTAATTCGTCGGTGGAGGTCCTTTTGTGGAAGGTCCTGTGTAGACATAGTAAAAATCCTTCTTGTGAAGGCGGGGACGTAAAGCAGTAGCTCAAACCTCGAAACATATCCTTGTAGTTACGTTTGGATCTTTTCTCTCAACTCTCTCGCTTTTATATCTTGTATTGCTTTACATTATTCACATTCATATGCTTGATATTGTTTGTGTGCCCATACTTGTGTTCAACCAAGAGAGCTTCTAATAGCACCTAAACTCTTAGTTTAGAGGAACCTCGAGGAGTAGTTTTAGAGCCCTTCACGGGAAATTCGGGCTCACTCTTGGTTACACATAGTGTGCTAGCAATTAGTTTTTAAATTCCGCGTCATTTGTCTTAAATTAGCTTGTACATATATTCACCCCCTCTAGGTGTACCAACAAGAATCACTATTATAACTATTAATTTATTTTCTTCAAACATAGGTTATTTATGATGAAGTAATAGCCTATCAATTTATATGAAATCAACAACTATAAGAAATTATAAATAAAAAATAATTAGATTTAAACATGATAACACAAGATTTTCAATCTTAAGCATAGATTACTATTTAACAATATATAATCTATCAAAATCTTGATTATCTAAGAATTATCTTATTTTAAACCTATCATAATCTTATAATTTATTTTCATTAAAGCACAAAATAAAGAGATATAGATGGGTTAATAAGTTACTAATATAATTTCATTTAACCTGTATATTTTCTAAGATTTAATTGCTCATAATTAGATCAAGAACAACATAAATACAATAGGAAAATGAGTTCATGAAAGAAGAACAGAAATTGATCAATTAAAAATAAAAGTTTTTATTAATTAAAAAGATTACAAACATGAACTTTAAGAACAACACATAGATCTTGATGAACAGTAAGAAACTTTAAGAACTTTTACAATTTTTCTATAAAAATGGTGTAATCAACCCTAAATTTCCCTCTCCTTTTATAGCCAAAAGAGAGGGGTACCAAAGATCAAAACAAATATAGTGAAAATCTTATACAATTTTTGACTTGATTTACTTTAATCACTTGATTCTCTTTAATCTTTGACTTAATTTGCTTTAATCACTTGATTCCTCACAATTTTTGACTTGACTTGATTTAATTTGCTTTTAACTGCTTGATTTGATCTCACGCAAATCTGCATCTAAGTTGATGCAGTTGAGTTTTGGTTTGTAAAAGTCTATTTTTTGAGTTTTTATTTTTTATTCAAAACCTAACTTTTACACAAAAATACTAAAAATATCAGAGTAGCATTATTTATGAATAAAAAATAGATAAATAGGAGAATAAAAGTGTAACAAAATGATGTCAAATCAGTCTCCACAAGGAAACACGATGAGACCTTAAATAGAGGTTAAGAACCAATATGATGCAAAACCTTAAGTTGATAGGTAAAGCCCTCGAGTTTCTATTTAATTTCATTACTTTTCTATTCACTTTGCAATGTGAAAAACTCTATTTCATTTCATCATTTTCTTATTTAGCTTCCAATATGAGACTATACTCGTACATAAATACCCAACAATCTCCCCTTTCATTGTGAAATGTGAATATATCACAATCACTCACGGGTCTCGGTTATCTGGGTAAACTCATCCGTGGACAAATTAACTTTTGGTCTCTCAACAGGCAGCTGGTCCATCCACGAATCTCCACCATTTGTCAGAAACTATATCTTAATCAACTCCCTTATCGAGCTTCACATCGGGGACTCCAACCCCGGGGGCCACAACCTAGGCTATGATATTACTCTTGAGAAGTTTTACATGAGCCTCTACGGGAAAACACAATGGGCCTTAAATAATGACCAATAACCAATCTAACCCAAAAGTTTAAGCTGGTGGTAGAGGCCTATACTTTTGATTTGAGTCCATCACTTTTCTATTCATTTTTTTCAATCTAGGGCTATATTTGCACATAAATACCCAACATATAAATCTATCTTTATTATACAAGCTCTCTACTTTTCAGTTCAATATGTCTACGTTTCATAAAACTTTACATTATAGTTCAATATATATATTTTTTAAAATTAGTCTGGAGACTTAAACATTGTTGTAATAAAATAATTCAAAAAATTAAATCTATAAGAAAAACAAATAAATAATAGCCCTAAGCGAGAAAATAATAGCCTACTATAAATGCGTTTAAAAGACAATTTGACATTATACTTACCTCATCTAAAAAATGTGCATTTCTCAATATATTCTCTCAAACACTAAACAGAAAATCTCCTATTTTAATTTTTCTAATTAAATAGTACACAAAAAATATAGACTTATGATGTGTTTACAAGAGGAAAAAAAAAGATATTTTCTCATAAAATAAGCAAATTATAGGTATAAGATCAGGAATATCAAATGCTACTATAGCCTTAAAATCTCACAATATTGACATTTTTCAAGAGTTTATTTTAAAAAATCCAACAAGATAGTGAAGATGGACAACTAGATACCACAGATGGATAATTTTCCAGCCTGTATAATTTATGCATTGTTGATGCATTTAATACACCTCACAAGTTCCACATACATCAACTCATTCTGACCCACTTCAAAGGGGCAAAATAAGGATTATTAAAAAAAACTTTATATCCTGTGTTGTCTTTTTGTGGGGACAAAATTCTAAGCACATGGAAAACTTTATCAATGAGATTTTGGAAAGGAAAAAGGCAATGAAATGGGAGGAATAAGGAAAGACTTCAGGGATTAAAGACAATTTTTCCAAGAAATTTTTCCAATTGCAAGGACGACATAAAATTTCTGGGGAGTGAAAAAAAGAGAAGAAAAGAGATAGGGATGGACATTCAAACCATTTTAGTGCCCAATAAAACATAACTTTAAAATGATCACCAATTTGAAAGGGAAAAAAAAATGTAAAACAACCATATCTTTATCTTACCTTGAAATATTCCTTTCTCACATTTCCAAATATTTCTTTCTCAAATATATTGAAAGATTCTAAACTCTTAAATAAAACAAAATTATTTTCTACTATAAGACACTAATTGAATTACAAATAGTTTTTATTTTTAATTGCTTTGAATGGTTATCTAAATTTAACATATAAATTGTTCAAGAAAATTCATTTAACAAATTTCTTTCCTTTAGTAATATTTCGATATCCTATTTGTAATTATATTATTAATTACAATTAAAAGTTGAAATCATATTTTAAATAGTATTTATGTTCCTAAAATTATGGGTATTGGTTTTGTTTATCAAATATTATTATTTAGGTATATTTATGGTTGTAATACATTTAGAAACCATTTACAAAGGAATTTAGGATCTAGGTCGCTAACAAATCTTTTATTTGGATATTAGTGCTTGATAATATAATATTTAGATATTAGTCCCACACAATTTATCGATCGTTTGTTAAAAGTCCCTCTGATTAAAAAAAACTTATCCCAAGTAAGGAATGTTCTATATTACTTACTAATTATGTAACATTCTTACCTTATTACCTTTTCCCCTACCTGTGTTGATTAAAGTTATTCACCAATCTTCATACCTTCTTTTTTTCTTTGTTTTATTGGCATCTCTATTCGTATTTCTCTTCCTGCAAAAAAAAAAATTCTTCTAAAATTTTTATTCAATGCTATTTGGTTAGCTTTTTCTTACTCATGCGTACTCCAATGTTCTGAACAAACTTGTGATTTAATTATTAGATTTTTTTATCATGATTAATTATGAGATTTGGAGAAATAGATATTAAAGGACTAATATTAAGTAAACCTCATATTTTGAGGAACTAATACTCAGATATGATATTGTTAGGAACTAATATATAAATAAAAATTATTAAGGACCTAAATCATAAAATCCCAAAAAGAAAAGATATGAAATGCTATGTGCTTCCTATTGTAATTTATTGAAACATGCTATGTGGATTATACTTAGAGAGTTTGTGTGAAATGAGGTCGTATCTTAAAAAGGTTATGTGTGCAACACACGGGAGATTACAGTTGAAGTCCAGTAAAAGTAATTCAATTAACATTATTCATAAATTATTAATTCTCTTCGTTTCTATTATATCAACTTCATCACGGACTATCGTTAAAATTTTATTAGGGATTAGATCTGAATTTTTCAAGTAAAATTTCATAATAGTTTTATCAAATATTTCATTTTTTTACAAATATATTATTATACTGGCACCAATACTTATATTTTGCTAAAATTTCTGTTCCGAAAATTATGGCTACTATTTTAGTTTGTTTTAATCAATATTTAAAATTACAAAATATTCTGCCCCCTTATAAAATACTTTTTCCTTTTCCGACTAAAGAATTTTATGTAATGTCCTTCAAAAATCAATCAATATACTTTCTTGAGTCCTGCTCCTAATTGTATAGCAATCTTATACCTCTCTGTTCGTATCTCAAAGTCTATACTACGTGGTGGCATCGCCCATCGTCAGCCCCATATTCTTCCAAAATTTTGTGAAGTAAAACTTTGAGAGCGCTTTTCATTCCAATGCCTCCCTCCCTCTCTTCCCCCCAAACCCTTCTGTCAAACCTCTCAAAAATTCAATGGACGACGAAGAAATAAAGGAGTCAGTGATCAGCACGCTACAAGCACTCTCACTCGCCAACAAAACCACTCTCGACTCATCTGAGCTCCACCGAGATTTCATCGTCCTCAGATTCCTGCGCCAAGTCACGAGAGGCAACCGCAGCACTCTGCAACATCTCGAGCACCGGGCGGGCGAGTCCGGCGAGCTCTTGCTGTTCCATAACACCGCTCTGCTAGCCACGGCACCGCCAAGCTCTCGCCCGAAGAGCGCCGGAACCTCCAACAAGCGTTCCACGAAATTCTCCCCCGCTCGGGGTCGACCTCGTCCGCTCCCACGCGCGCACTGTCGTCCAGCTCACCTCGGCCGACCCCCTCGAGACCGAGACGGAGAGAAACATCATGCCAGGCCTCGCTGACACCGTTGGCGTGCACTTGTTGATCGATCTCAGCACGCCGATGTTTTTGAATTCAACGAGCAGTTGATTCTCCGAGCAGTGCATGTCTTCGTCATTGGCTTCTTCATCACCGGGAATCCCTTCGGTCATCCCAACTCCCGAGGCCATCTGTTCGAGCTCGAACCCTGGCAATGCTCGAGAAGGTGTTAGCAAACTGTGTGTTGGCGCCGAAGGTGTCAGCAAACTGGATGCTATCAGATGGTTTGGTGGTGAGAATGTGTTCAACTCTTTTTGGGCGAAGAGGAGGGAGTTGAACCCTGAGACTCTTCATGGTATGTTCTCATCCCTTTATCAATGAGTCAAGCAACAGGCACTTTAACGCATCCTCTCCTCTTGATAAGATTATTATGCCAAATGAGAGCACTCATCTCCATTGAAAAAAGATAGAAGAAAAAGCAAAAACTTTTGTCATAATAAGTGAGATACTAATCCATGCTTCAAGACCAGCGTCTTTTAGCTAGTTTGTGAAGTTGATACCACATTCCCTTTATTTTTCAGGAGGCAATTATTTTTCAATCCTCTTTTCCGGTGACCCAGTTGTCTTTCAGCCTCCTAGCTTAAAATTTTTTTACTATGTTCAATAACCATTTGGAGAGACAAAGAAAGTACAGAGCTACTTGGGAAATCTTGCGGCACCTCGGCATATTTTAATCGGGTCAAATCATCATGTGGATTGCTGATGAAATTAAGAAAGCAACAAGTCCCATACCAACCATAAATGCAAACAATTAGAATGCACTACTTTCAGATTGAACGACATGCACAATATATCACCACACAATCAAAATATATTCAACATCGAGAAGAAAACCCAATAAGTTGTCCAGAAGGACGCAAGTCCCACATATACTTGGGAGCCATGTACTCACACAATCTCCCAGGTAAACAATGTGTCATTTACTTGTAATAACCAGCAGGAGGGTAACCAGGCGGGGATAACCACCAGCCTGGGGATAAGCAGGTGGAGGGTATGCAGCTGGAGGGTATCCGGCTGAAGGATAGCCCTGCGTCTGGCCAGGTTGAGGATACCCATAAGCCTGTCCATACACTGGTTGGGTGGGTATCCAACTTGCGGTGGAATGGGCTGATCAATACGAGACATCTGCTGGACTGGGGGCACAGCCATCACTGATGGTGGCCCAAACTTTCCATCTCTCTTATCCATTTCAATCTTATGCTGTGTCTGCGCTAGCAAAACACTATAATGTCAGAGAAACCAATTTAACTGGATTAAGTGTGTTACGCGGGTTTAGAATGAGCACTGTCCTTGCTTACCTGCATGCATGCACAGACCCTGCAAAAAGCAATGCAAGTAGGTTGGTTAAGGTCTCTTAAAAGGATGAGAGTGGCTGTAAGGTGATCCCAAGGTTGTTCTTACGTGCAGTAGACAAGGTCAGACATGCAGTTGAGTATTTGAGAAGCTTCTGAGATTTCATCACTTCCAACAATCATTGCAATAATAGAGAATATACAGGCGAGTTGGCTCAAGCAAAACATGAAACCCTGAAATAGAACAGCCAATTTATAGCATGAGAGAGAGAGAGAGAGAGAGAGAGAGACATAATTTAAGGTTGCAGCTAAATTATAGCATGAGAGAGAGAGAGAGAGAGAGAGAGAGAGAGAGAGAGAGTACAATGATGCAGTTGTCACAGTGAGTTGTCTGGATGTTGAACTCATCTTGCAGCATGAAGCGGGTGGAGGCAACTGAATTAGAAAAGCATAGGAAAACCTGAAAAACAATGCCAGGTTAAAATATGTGAAGAAACAATTACTACTGAGAGTTCAAGATAGGAAGAACAATTGCTAACAAGCTATGTGCTTACTACTATTTAATGTTTCTGATGGAAAGAATTGAAAAGCGGATAGCGGATTTATCCTCCGCAAATTTTAAGGTTCATCTAGAAAGAGTTTGATGTAATACAGGATCGCAATCACCTTCGAATACAAATAAAAAGAAAACTAGGGTTTATAAGAAATAAAATGAAAAGAGAGATTAGGGTTGGAGAAATAACCAAATAACTTTGGGCTTCGCACCCCTTACGCTGGCTTCACACCCCTTACACCACGGGCTTCACACCCAATCTCAAGAACTCAAGAGCTCTGAAATTTTAACTGAAAAAGTTTTATTTAATCATCGTCTGTCTATTCATTGAGCTGAGCCTCTTTATATAAGCTCTTACAAAGTGAACTTTCCCATCACAACCGATGTGAGACTAAGTTTTATAACAAAAGAAAAGGCTAAACTCAAAAATAGACTAAGACATAAAAAGATAATTAGTACTGGTGTGATGTCCCCATCATTTTCCCCGGGGTGGGAGAGAGTCGACCCTATCGAGTGAGGACACCTCTCATGATCATATCCATCTCACAGATCCAGGCCGAATCTGCTCAGATTTGGAATTGTTTAGGTCAACGTCATCGCACCAGAGCTCCTTCAGCCTCCTCCGATGCCTCCAGCCTCGCCGGAGCGCCGCCGTGACCGGATCTCCAGCGTCGTCGCCATCACCAGGGCAGATCGAGGAAAGGAGAAAGGCGGATAGAGACAGGGAGCTTTTGGGTGAAACCAATAACCCGTTTGATTAGGGTTGGAGAAATAACCAGATAACTTTGGGCTTCGCACCCCTTACGCGGGCTTCACACCCCTTACACCACGGGCTTCACACCCAATCTCAAGAACCCAAGAGCTCTGAAATTTTAACTGAAAAAGTTTTATTTAATCATCGTCTGTCTATTCATTGAGTTGAGCCTCTTTATATAGGCTCTTACAAAGTGAACTTTCCCATCACAACCGATGTGGGACTAAATTTTATAACAAAAGAAAAGGCTAAACTCAAAAATAGACTAAGACATAAAATGATAATTAGTACTGGTGTGATGTCCCCATCAGAGTTTCAAGCCAAGAGCCACCAATAGATCAGTGCACTCGGGGTGTGTTTGATATTGCTTCTGCTTATAGGTAAGTCCTTTCGGAGGACTTATACAAAAGCACCTTTTAGAAAAAGACTTAAGTTTATCATGTTTGGTAATTTTACAATTTTAAGTTCTTATCAATAAAAATTAGTATTTGAAATAATTTGTTAGAAAAATAGTTGGATAAGAATTAATGTAAGAAAGAGTATATTTAAATAAAATTCGTGAAGAAATTACACATAAAGAATCAAAAATTTAGTTAAATGCTAGATTGCATGATAGATCATCCAAGAGAAAAAATAGGAGATAAAGTAGAAGAGTTGCGGGGTGACTTCTACTTCTACTGTTGGAAAAAGTTATTTCTGGCTACAGTTTTAAAGGTAATAAGAGCTTTGGCAAATATAAAAGAATATCTTGGGTTATCTTGAGAAGTTTTACCTGTACTACTGTAAAGTGTTGTCAGTGTCAAAGCTGGTCGATCCTACAAAATAATTCCTATTTCACTTTAGACGATTTAAAACATTCAAGTGACTCTCAGAATAGAGGAAGCATAGAAGGAACAATTTTCTCCTACACCTACACCATAACCATGCTCAAGATTTGAGAAATTAGCCATTACTCATACATATGAACTCCACGGTTTGAAATCTGGTATGTATCGGTCGTAGGATTTTGGCATCGGAATTGACAGTAGGAATTTGGTATCAGAATCGGCAAGATTGGCAGTTTCGTCACATCATTTCGGCAATATCATGTATCAATTTGGTCATATGGGGTCAGTATCGGACATAGGGCATGTTTGCTTTGCTGCCACAGTGATCAGTCAACTAAATCAGGCTAATACCTCCAAAATTGTCTAAGAATAACTCATACGGAAGGAACTCTGGGATTTGAAATGCCAAAAATTATAACTCCAACTTACTCAGACGAATTAACTAGGAAAATCTTCAAAGCCGTTTTAGATCCACAACAAATGAAACAATAAAGTTTTGAGTGATTGGTTGGACTAAGATAATGATCATATTGAATCCAACGTAAAAAAACAATATCGTATTGGATTAAACTATTTATCTTACTAAACATGTTTTTTACATTGGTTTTGATCCATAACTTGATTATCAACTAAATTATTAAATTGGAATTGACCTATTAAAGACTTTAAATCATTTGATACTACTAGAACTCACTAAGCATGTTCAATAATTAATAAGAAATAACTTTAATATTAATGTTCTCAAAATTCTAACTTATTTAATTGTTCCTGTAAGTTAAATTAAAATTTCAAATACCATATTTATTTAGAAATTAATGTTGCATAACTCTTGGATCATACAAGTTATGTCGGGGACTTGATCTCATCTTCACAAATTATTCAAAGAAAATTTCAAACTGCAAATAATCATTACTATTTTATGTTATTTTAAAATAATTTTTAGTGTTTTTAAGACACTGATTAGAACAATTCTATTATTCTGGTCCGTAACTACTGGAATTGCCAAAACTCCAAATACAGTATCAAAAAAGGCAAACTAATACTGTGATTGATAATGAGATCTCAACCGCTTGCCTATACTACAATGATTAACTAGTATACTGTTAATGTGTGGTTCCATGCAAAAGTAGGAACAACTGAAACAAAAAAGTAGGAACTACTGCAACAAAACACATCAACTATGAACTGATAAGATTCACCTTGTAGCTTCGTGCATGGCAGTATGAACAACATGGTAAATAAAAATCGCTTAGGATGGAACAATGTTAATTACTCCTTGTCCATCAATATCGGAGGACAGAAGATTCTTATATATTGATTTCATAATATGGGATGCATATTAGAAAGCCGAAGGAGCAAAATTAATGATGTCCCCAATAAGTTCATCTGGAAGCCAAGCTTGTCTGCGACAAGAACAAGTTCTATAATAAAATAAATATATTTTCTACTTATAACTCACCCTGTTCTTATATTCCTATTTAACATTCTTGAGAATGGCTAGTTGCATGTTCCCATCAAATAATCCAAGCTAAAGATTGAGACCAGCTTGCTATATGGAGAAAGTGAATAGCTCTTTTTGAATAAAGATAGAATTTCAGACCTTAGTTTATCTTATTTAATTTATTTACACCAGCTAGTACAAAATCATGCAGAGTCAAGCTTTATGTTCAAAGTTACTAATGGCTGGGATATCTAGCCAATTACCCTCAAGATGCAAATAACTACAGCCCATGCTTGAATAAACATTAGTATCAAACTTGATACGAAATGCCATGTGCACAAATAAAACGTGCATCAACAATATATGTAAAGAAGTTAATCAAGCCTCGACAGATTTAAAAATAGGTACGGCGACTATGGCATTTGTACTAATGAAGCTTCAATCTGGTTGATTGATTCTCTTGAATAGAGTGACGTGAACTGACATATTGAAGATTGGTGATGACGTGGAAAAACATTGAGATGATTTGGTTTTTAAACCATAGTCAACAAATACTATGTAAGGGTAGCACACTCGTGACTGGGGAAACCGACATCTGACACCAACACTGAATATTGTAGTTGAATAACAAACATTTTCATTAAGTATATTTAAATTAGAGCTACATGCTACACAATCTTTGTAAGTTTTTCAGGCCACCCAGATGATTATTTCTTACTTCATCCTTGCAATGTTGATAGAAATAACATTCAGCTTGAAGAGTTCGTTGTAATTTTAATTTTTGATGTATATGGAACTGAGGATATTATATACACATCTATGTACATACTTCACACATATATGTGTTTTCCATGTGCTTTGTGACTACATATTCCATATCGGTGTCAAACAGTGTCATGTCTCATATCTCCCTTTTCTGTCTCTTAGTGCCCCATATCCCAAGATTTTTCACAGGGTTCAGTCCAGTAGGGTGTGTGAAGACCTGTATGCATCTTCTCTTTACACCATTACAATTTATTAAACCATATTTCATCTTCCCCACACATTATCCTTATGTAACTCTGATCATGTTGCTCCAACAGCACCACACATAATCAAGATGGAGATTTTCCCAACATCTCAAAATAAATAATAAATAAAACTAACAGAGTTCTGATCAATATAAAGCAACTCCAGTGTATCACTTTCCCTCATTTATCTTTACAAAGTAGAAGTATGGCTAATAATTCCATAAATTTCCTTATCGTCGAGCAATCAAGACCACTAGATGATAAACTAAAATAGGGAAATCAGCAACAGGAAAATACTGCTACAACCAGAATTAGCACATTCTCATCGTTGAGTACACCAAATCAACATTAACTCAAGGAGGAAAAAAAATAACTGCATTTGAAAATATTCGCAGTAATAAAGAAAGAATTTGCTGGGTTCTTTCAAGTTACCTGGTATAAAGTAGCTAGATGAGGAAAATTAAATATAAATACCTTAGATGAGTTGACTAGTTGTATCCTTACTACAGAACTTAGTTTTAAGTTCTTGCAGTATGAAGTACGCAGGATAGTAAAAAGCTAGCTTTACATTAAAGAAAGAATGCTGCCATAATTATATAAACAGTTTAATCAATCAACATATTGTAATATGAAAGGAAAAAGGCTCTACACTCTTCCAACGCTACCAGTACTAAGTAAACAATGGTTAAGAGTTCAAGGGAAAGAGGTGGTACCTCAGTGGCAAGGCAAAATTCTGGGCAACGACTCTCTCCACACTTACCACTACATGGAAGATAACCAGCGCAGCAGACGTACCTGTACCCAAAAGAAAATAATTAATAAAGAAAAACAGAAAAGAAAAGGAAACAGCATAAAGTATAATATTCTGCCAGATAAAGATAATTTCAAATTACCTTGACATGTCATTATAAAGAGCCCGTTTGCGAAGCATGTAGGAAACACATGGCCCACTGACAAAATTTAAAATGGATCAGAGAAAAGCTAAATAAAAGGCATGATCTTTTGCATGTAGTGATTTTTTAAAAAAAAAACTGTCAAATGTAGGACTATTTCAAACGCGCAATGCACCATTCATATGTGACGAACGAAGCAAAAAATCAAGAACTACTGACGGGCAGTTTCAATAAGATGTGAGATAGTGGTTATGTAAACATAAATATCAACTTCATAAACTTTAAAATGGGATAAACAATGATTGCTGATGTATCCTCTACCAGTGAAACAGAAATCCAACTGCTTCCATACACGTGTGATTTATCACAAATCATATCTCAGTGGGCATGAGAAGGATACAAGCTCTTATAGACAATACATTAGTGATCAATATGAAAACAACAACAACAATAAAAAGATCCTCGTAGAGGAAATGCGGAATAACTTGTGGTTAAATTTCTAACTTGACCAAGTCTTCATAGAAATAGACAAGAAAAAATATCATTTGATAAAACTTCCACAAGACCAACATCAAAGTATGATGACTGAACAGAAGCAGTTCATACAGTAGTAGCAAATATTCAAAATAACATAAAGCATAATAACATGACCGATGAAAGTTTAACTGATAACCCATAAGCCAAAGATTAATAAACTAGTACTGCATGCAAAAAGAGAATACAGGAGGTGTTCTTCAAGTCCAATTATTTTCTATTGAGGACTCTGTATCAGCAGAAAACAGACAAGGGAAGCTGGCTTAATATGAATAAGGAAAAGCCACAGGCCCAATAAGCTATTGTAGCATGCACGCCTTATATAACAGTTGGACTTAAGCAAAGAGTAGAGGCAAAGAAAAGGTTAAGGTAGTCACATTATCATAGCTTTAAATCTATGAATATCTACAGCTACATTGCAGGTAACAAAGGTGAATAGGACATCAAAACTACATCTTTTATCAATATCACGGTCATAAATTCTTACACAAGTATTGTTGATATTGAGTAATGGTGATTTATCACAAATGCTGAATGGCAAAACCTTAATGCACATGACAGGGATAAGAGGTATCCACCTTTTTCCATAAGTATAATAGTTAACTAATACAAATTTTCTGTAAAGAAGATCTCAATGCTCAAGAGAAATGCTAAGTTACTTTATAGTTAAACTTCTGAACTGAGATCCTTGTTCAGTAAAGATGTGCTAGAGAACAGTAATTTGCCGAAAGTCCAAACCACAAAAACATCAAGGAACTGTGAGGTAACAAAACAATTTGATTTTCAAAATAATGAATACCACAATAACATGACCTATACAGTATAAGCAATACCCTATATGGCAAAAGAATAACAAGTGTGTATTGCATATCAGAAACAGACCATAGGAATGACCTTCAAGTTCATCAGAACTGCAAAATGAAGTTGTAACATGAATCTTACAGCAAATAATTACTGTAGCATGCATCACTGGTACAAAAGTATGAAATTAAGCAAGACAAACACAAAGAAAACAGTGGTTTAAAAGAATTAAAGGGAAACAGACATGGAGTGACAAGCTAATTAGTGACTGGAATGTGCTCGTGCTTCCACATAGCTTCTCTCCTTTCCAAGTAATTTTAACTCAACAGTCCAAATTAAATATGAATACGATGTGAGGTCAAATTACTCCAAAATTTTAATAACACGTTGCACAAAACAATAAGCATATTAACCTAACAATTAATAATAAGACTGATTCATGCATAGTTCAAAAAAAAGGAAAGAGAAGGATGAAAGATTACAGAGAAAGGAATATGAAAATATAAAAGAAAAGAATTATAGAAAACTAATTGATTCAATTCTGGAGGTGGCAGTGTTCTAAATGGCGGCCACAGCGGCTACATCGGCCGAGAAAATTTATCGGGGATGGGGATATATCAGGGACATATCGGGGATATTTTAAAAAATCGGATGTCAAAATCAGACTGTAAATATACATATCTTCTTGTCTTAAATTGCATCTCAATAAGACAATATATTCATAAATTATATAAAGCTACATAAAACATCATACTTATATGTTTAACATATACTTGACTTGATAACTTGCATTAAGCTTATAAATGCATAATCACTATCCAAGTGTAGAATCTTCACAAATGTCACATTGCCATCGCTCGAATTACCCAAATACCTAACATACAAATTGAGTGTAAACGCTATATTGGGTCCAAAATCGGCGAAATTGCGGCCGATATATCGGGTCCATGCCGATTTATCGGCAATTTTGGGTGAAAATCGCTATATCAGTTTGGATGTGCCAATCATTGCGGTTAGGTACCGTAAACGCAATATCAGCGCAATATCAGGGTTATATCGGGGATATTTAAAACACTGGGAGGTGGTTTATCGGAGATGGCTCCTTGAAAGTGGAAAGTGGATGTGGCAGTTGTGATCAATGTCATCTAGTTCAACATCATCAAGGCTTGCTTGCTTGGTGCCCCAAAATCTTAAGGGAATAATAGTTAGGCTAGAGTTAGAAATGGTCAAGATGTTGATTTTATATTTTGATACATTATAGTGTGGATACACTGCATATAAGGCCATTGGTAGCATGCATTATGACAATAATGGATGAAGATTAGTTTAAGAGTTTTAAGCATATTACAATTAAATCCACTTTTATTATGGTGTACAATTATAAAATAATAGGGTGAGAATCAGCCAACACCCACAACGGGCTAATGGACTCCTTAAGACCCTAGGGTAACCATTTCTAAAAACATCAGAAGAATAATAGGTTGAGAGGGAAAGTCATGTTGTTGGGTTTGATTTTGTATGGATACTTTGATAAAAGACATGCTAGCTGCCCGGTATTTAATACTTGCATACTGTTGTCAAATACTCCTTTGATATCCTAAAATTTATGCCAAATCCTAAAATTAACAAGATGTATCTAATGTTAGGAAGTTGAAGTGTAATGCAGGAATGAATAGTTGACGTCCATTTGACTGAAGATGCATGTATATAACTTCTCCACTTTCATAGTAAAGAATTAAGATTGTTATATTTCAATATTTCATAGTATCTAACTAAAGTCGTTTTACCATAAAATTCATGTTATAGACAAAGGTGATAAACCCCCCCCCCCCCCCCCCCCACACACACACACACACACTCACCCCACCAAAAAAAAAAAACAGTTGCCATAATTTTCTTATCATCATATCTACACACACACCAGTATTAGAATTTTTCATGTACCCACTATCTAAGTCCTACATTAGAATTTCTCATATCCATATCATAGCTCTGAACTCCAGATTACCTACATAAGCATGCTAGATAACACAGGTGGGCATAGGATGTAGAAACTACATCTTTCAAGTTAAATCATCTCCGGAAGATAATATACCTGGAAAAAAACCAGAACGGTAGCATGCAAGCCGAATACCAATACCTTAGCTATCCTTCATCAAACTTTATCATATGTCAGATAATTGCACTAGAATGAACCCTTTCATCAATATAGAATATTCTCTTCACATGTTTTCTTTACTTCCATATACTTGAAGACATTACCATCACCTTGAGTTGTCAGTACTACAACATATATAATTTGCAAGCACTAGGAATGCAGGAAAGTACAAACACAAAAAGCAATAGGTGTCAACCACGGTTAGCTGGACTGCAAAATATTTCAGTACACGGAGGAAACGGGTACACAATTAGTCTCTAAAAGTGGGACACCTAGGAAGGCTTAGTTGGATCACTTGGAATGAATACATTTCTTTGAAACATGGAACTGTTTTTTATATGATCAGAGGAATTATTGTACTGCTGTGTGTATCTTTGAATTAATTTCACTTTGTAGGTTTAACCAAAGTACATGATCCTTGTTAACAAACTTTAGACTTGCATCTTTACTCTTCCAGCTAATCTGAAATAGCTTTTCCTCTTCCCACATAAACTATCTCCCTCTCTACATCAGCACACACATGCTCCTGTTCTGCCTCTTTCCCTTCCCAGCTAATCTGAAATAGCTTTTCCTTTCCCCACATGAAGTATCTCCTTCTCTACATCTGTAAGCTCACACACTAGCACGCACGCATGCCGTTTCCAACAAATAATCTTAAAATTTTAAGCTAAGTATAAAAAGAAATCCAAGCAAAAGAAAATAACAAAAAAGAAAGTAAAGACACTATCAAGGAAAAAAGAAAGCATTTAAGACTCTTCACAATGACCTCTTAAGGGAATAGGATATGGCATTTTTCTGTTTGTTCTGTAAATTTTTCATGTCGTGTAGAAAATATGTATAGATTATTCCAATACGTTAATGAAAAGGCAGTAAGCAAAAAAATGGACCTGAAATGGCAATATCTAGTGTGGTCATGATTGTATTGGCATGTCTTTGACCATGCAACATAGCTTGGAATGACATTGTGGTAGTTAGAGGTCTAAAATCAATAGTAATGGTAATCAACACTTAAGGAAGTCTCTTGTCATGTTTCTTGTGTCTGCTATATGAATAGATCAAAAATGGTTCAAACCAATATATGATCAAGTTACAATGCATATATTTAATCAAGGTAAAAGCTTTGATGACACCATTAGTCTAACTTTCTTAGACTATGTATGTACTTCGAGCAATTTTAACTAAATTGCACCATTGAAGATGAATTGATGGGTTACATACTTCATAAGTTTTGTCTTGTATATAATCGACAAACACCAACTCCTATTATGTAACAAAAAAAAAAAAGCAATTCAATTCTGGAAAAAATAAACACCATTTTGAAATGAAACATCCATCATTACTTTTGCTGTCATCTTTCAACTCCAAATAGAACAATAATAGACCACCCAATTTTAAATTCCACATAAGAGACTTATTCTGCAACACCTAAAACTACCAAGAAACAATCAAGTGACTAGAAGCCACATATAACGGGTGGATTTCAGATTGGATTTCTCCCACTCTCTCTAACTTCTCCTCCATCTTCTCTCCCACTTGTTTCCACTCTCTATAACTTCCCCTGACCTTAAGGCAAGAATTTCAGGGTGAGTTAACAAGTGAGGAGAATTATATATTCATCATTCTCTTTACAAAATCCTAGAAAAGAAAAGAAGAAGAGAATACTCTACTCTCTACTCCTTCTCCTCTCATATCACCTCCTCAAACCCACCTAGAAGTAGATCAGAGCATTGTTGGACGTGGAGGGGACTTTTCAGGCAGAGGGGAAGCGTTTCCGGTAAGTAAATCTCAAACTAGGAGATTTTATTTTCATTTAGGCATTTCATCGAACAGCTTGAGCACGTTGATTAATAGCTTTTCCTCCTGCATGCTACACATTAACTCTACTGTGCTAATTTCTCCCTCTAATTCGACTTCAATTTCCCTATTGCAAAAAGAATTACCAAGCCATCAAAAGTTCCAATATGAGAGCTGCTTCATCCATCCTTACATTATTGGCATTAATTAACTACCAGAAAAAAAAACCAAAACAGAAAACAGCAATCTAAAAGTCAATATCAAAGAATCAAAGTCAATTTCCCAAACGTTTTCGTGCATTACATCCACATAATTCATATCTTGCAATAAAAGAAAGAAAACAAGCACAGATCTTGCAATAATTAATACAATCAAAGAGAAACAACAAATAACCAAAAGGATAAGAACACTCACCACGAAAGCGCCAAGCAGCAGTCTGCAAATCGAGAAACAACAACATTACGATGAGATCAGAAATCGTGACCAAGAGAAGAAGAACGAGGCGAGATCAACAAAAGGAGCTAGGGTTAGGGTTAGAGTTCATACAGGGGAAATCGACCTGCATGGTGCTCATGAGATCCGTGTGCCACAGATTCCGGTAACTCTGCCGGAGCTGCATCTTGTCCAGGTACTCCTGAGACGCCATGATCGGATCGGATCAATGAGCCGGAGACAAAGAAGATCTCACGCCTGCGTTTCTCGATCCGAACGAAGAGGAATTGAGGGGTTTTTGAAACGGGGAAAGTGAAGTGGTTCTCTTTGTTCTTAAATTAATAATCCAGGTCAACTAGCGACTAAAATATTTCTTCGAAGTTTTCCAAAGCTTAATAGAGGGGAAAGAAAATTACGTTTTTTAAGCTTTTCTCTGTTAAATCACACAC